>JXPG01024068.1:0-12443 GCA_001015175.1 Megaselia abdita
TTTTGGGTCCCGAGATATCAGTGTATATTTAAGATTTTCTTATGAATCCTAAAATAACATGAAAAATTTACGAAACAGTTCGCTGCTTTCACTGTTTAATAGAGGACAACTTATTCTTTCATATAATAGCTCCTTGAGATCTCTAGCCACTTTACGTCCCGAGATATCAGCGTATTTTTGGAGCCTTACTGCATTTTGGGTCATGAGATATAAGTGTATAATAGTGTCAGAAGTAGGTTACCGTAAGCTTACTAGTCTTAATAGACCATTAACCATCATTTACTATGAAAAATATATAGTATCAGTATGAAAGCATAATATGAAGAATCGGACTAAGATTTCAGATGTGATAGAAATTGAGAACAATATAGTCGACACCTATTTCTTAAAAATTAACGTTCTTTAGTAAAAATTAAAAATGTAAAATCTAATTTTCCCTACGTTTTTAATTTTTTGTGGGAGATTGTAGACATTCGAATTGATGTTTTATTTCATGGTTAAGTGTGCTATATTTTTAACCAATACCAATTTGTAAATTTAACTATACTATAACAAACAAATCAAACCATAGAAAGCAAACAAAAAGTAGACATAAAATCCAAATATAAAAGGTAGTATCCAAACAATAAAAAACCATCACATAATTTCGCACATGTTATGTAACAAGACTAGTAAAATGTTAAAATGTAAGTAAAGTATTCCAACACAACTTCTTCTCCGCAATAAAAGCGACAAAATAACAACACTTCTAAAACAAATAAATCTATTCTCACGATCAATAAACGCAAAACAACTGAACGTCTATATTATTCAATCCTATAGATAAATCCACATAAAGCCAGCCGTATTGACAGATACACAAACCTTCATTGTCCAGTCCAGTAATAAGAATGAACAAAAGAGAGAATGACTAAAGTAAACACCAAAAATATTTGCTAAATAAAACTAAAAATATCAAAAGAGCGCTTATGCAAGCTCGAGATCCCCTGTACACTGCGAAAAACTGAAAGCTACCGACAATGCAACGGCTATACGACATGCGGTAAAGTCTCGGATAAAGTAAAAGAACACAATCTACATTTTTTCGCTTATCCTATATCTCATCTACGTATATATTTTGAAAAGATATTTATATGTAAACTGTTTTTTTTTTAAATAATTAGAACTTCATGACGTGTATATTTTTTATACTTACAATATCTGTGAATACACAATGAATCTTTATATATATATTATAAGCTTTCATGGAAATTTAATATTTAGTATATGTTTACTATGCGTTTACATGGTATAAATATATAAGTGTTGCACAAAAGAAATCTACTTTGCATAAAAAATGCCATAGAAAAACTCAATATAATTCTAGATTTTCAAAATATTTAAAGTGTATGTTGCTTGTCAGTCTTCCTATAAACAAAATCAAAGGTTTCAATTAAATTGTGCTATACCTTATATATTTATTAGGCGGTTCCACTTCTTTTGGCGACTTTCGAAAACTTCAAAAAGGACCCCCTAGGTCGATTGACTAACTTAATTCGAGTTCAAAATAACTTTTTTCATGAAAATGGGATAAGATGATCAAAATCTACCTAAATCTTGAATTTTGGAGCCTCTGGGCTGTATAGCAAAAATGTCAGTTACACTTTAAAGTTTGCCTTATAGATTTTTAGTAAGAATTACAAAATGAAAAATGGGTTGTTTTTTTTTTAAATTAAACTCTATAATACCTGAAGATTTGTACCTGAAACTATATATCGACGATATTTTATGTATAGTGTTTTTCACAAGGAACAAAAAAAGTGGTTCAAGCTGCATTAGGTTGGTTACAGAAATGATTGAAACCTATTGTAAGGACAGTAACCAAAGAGTGTTTTCGAGGATTAACCTCAAGAAGAAGATTTTAGGATTAGTTTTAACATAACTAAGTAATACTAAGGAAATTAGGGATTGCATTTCAGGATTATCATTCGATACGACAGCATCAAATACTAAATGCAACTATGAAGCTTGTTTTTTTTTTTTTAAATTATTTTTAAACCATGGAAAGGCAAATCAACTGCTTCTGATATTCAGCAATATGTTGATTTCTAAATAAAATGGGATCAGCGTATTATTAATAAACTTAAGTAACTATCAACTTCATCAGACATATCAATCTTATCATATTATTGCAAGAGCCTCATCTAGAGTTGGAATGATAAAAAGATGGGCGATAGAATTTAATAATCCTTCCGAAACAAAGTTTAGTCCGTATTATGAGTGTCATATAAATAGTATTTAATCTGTGCTCTAAAAAAGAGCGCTAAGACTTGAAAAAAAAAATTTTAGTTTTATTTATGATTTGAAAATATGTTTTTGAAAACATTTTTGATTTGATTTTGATTTTTGGAAAGTTCTAAGACATTTAGAAAATTCTTAGAAGATAAATAAGTAGAACATCTTTTGTTTAAGCAACGTAAGAGTACTTGAAATGTCTTAATGCGGACAAGAGGCTTTGGTTGTACTTAATATTTATTACATTTTCGTGAAAGCTAAAATATTCAAAAATTTATAATATACAAAATAACTAATTTTAAACTAATTTAACTGATGCAGGTATTCTACGAAGTTATACCCAGCGCTTCTTATGAGCTCAACTAGAATTCCATCGGACCCAGGACTCTTGTTTATTTTCAGCTTTCCTATGGCAGTTATAATCTCAACTGATTCCCTGGTATCGCTGCCAAGAAACTCTGTTTTTTCACCAAGGGTATCGTTGAAAAGAAGTTCCACCGAGAAACATTCCATCTATATAGCGAGAATATCATCATCATTTACCAAGATATTTCCAGCTGCATCGTTGCAGAAGGCTGATGATGGTGTGTAAACTTTCTTTAGACGTTTTACCTGCTAATTTTCTGGTGTCTCTTTTATACAGTATATCTAATTTTATTAGTCAGAACTTTCCTATACATTAGCGGTCAAAAGTATGGGTACACCTAAGGAAAATATGTTTGAGATTTTAATAGCTATAACTCGGCGGTTAGAAAAGATATCGATAAAAAATAAATTTTGTTTCGTCAAACCTTATAAGTGTTTGGTAAAAGTTCAAAAATTCATAAGACACTTTAAAATGGTTCAGTGTTATTTAAATGTGAATATCTCGGTAACTGTTTGATTTTTCTAAAATCAGTCTTCAATTTCTTGATGAACAAAGGCTCTCAGAAAGCAAAACTGAGGAGGAATACAGTAAAAATCTCGAAACTACGTCGTCGACGTCGCGGTTTCTCGGTATTTTTTGATGCTATATGCTTCAAGAGCTTTTGTTCATTAAGAAATTGAAGACTAATTTTAGAAAAATAAATTTACAGATTTATAAAATTCGCGGTATCTCAGATTTTGCAGCAGGTTTAGTAAGACTCTAACATTCTTACTAGTAGCGCTTTGAAAGAAAGGCTCAATTAGCAAAAGTATTGAAGTGGGAATTACAAAATTTATGTCAAATAACCACCCCATATTCGTAAACCAAACAAAATTTAATTTTTATCGATATCTATATTTTAACCCCCAATTTATAGCTGATTAAATTTCAAGCACATCTTCCTTAGGTGTACCCATACTTTTGACCGGTAGTATATATATATACCATAACTCAGAATTCTTAAGAAACTCATTAAGGTTTTTCAAGGTATTACAATAAATTACTACCGTACCTACTAGTAAGTAAGATAGAAAATGTAGAAGAATACAGTTTGCCCCTTATCCTACCACTAACTGCCTACTCTACTAGTCGAACGTCTTACTCAACCAAACCGTTTTTTGTATACAGTTGGTAGGAAAGCTTTTGCTAAAGAGCCAGTTTTAATTCAACACTCGGTGTGAACAGACATAGATACAAGATTCAGCGGTTATTTTAAAGAAAACCTTCCTCAAAACAAAAACTTTAAGAGAAGACAGTATAGTGTTAATAAAGAGAAAAAAATACCTGTTTTAGTGGGACAGGTTTCCCGCGCGGGGATAGGATCTTTGATTTTGTTAATTTTCTAGAAATTCATTATTATTGATTTCTTTTTAAGAAAAAATATTAACTAAATAAATTAAAGTAAAATAAAAGAAAAGATGATTGAAAAATGTTAAGTGTTATTTGATGTGAAAAATATGTGAAAATTGTGATTAACTTTGTTGGGAGGAAAACTTTGAATGTAAATACCAAAGTTGTTATTCATTCATTCAAATGTAAGTTATTGTTGATGATGTTGTTGCAGCACCATGAGAATGGAAATGAATGTGAATGCACATAGTAACTGCTGATGTTGGTAACAAGAAAACTAAACTAATAATGTGAACGAAAAGAAAATCATTGCTAATTAATGTGACTATAATAAGAGTGATGACTGACTGAATGAGTGACTGCTATAATTATGATTTAAACGCATACCTTAAATGGTTTGCGCCCATAATTACAACTTTCAATTTCGCACTTCGTTTTTCTTGTTCTTTTCTTGCAAAACACAATGCATTGTCATTCATTATATGATTTAAGATGTTGCACATAAGTTTGTAATGTGACGGAAATAATAACAAGTTTCGTCGACAATTACTATGTGACTTTTTTTAAGTTCTCTCTAGTTTTTATAATTTTCAAAATCTGTAAAAATAAATACATTTGGTTGGCTAAATATTACAAAAAAAATGTTGTATTATTGGAAATAATTTAAACTAAATAATTTGATTCAAATTTTCCTTGGAAACCTTCCATTTTAATTTTACACAATACGCATCAAGAGATCATTATGAAATGAAAATTCGAGAATACAGAAAATATTACAAAAACAGTTTTTTGAAGGTAATGACAAAGATTTCCAGCGCCATATTTTCTAGAATTTTTAACCAACATTTTGGAAAAAATTAATTTTTATTCATTTCACTTTCTTTGTTTACAGTTTTTAAAATTATTTCTATACATTTCTTAATTTTTTGTATATTATTGTTTAAATTATGAGAAAAAGTTTGTTTCCATTTTATTTTTTAATTTACCACAAAATATTATATATATAATAACAGTTGTGCCATACTCAAGAGCAGATTTTATAGCAAATGACATGTACATTCCATATTGTCAAATAAATTTAACAAAAAAAATAAAACATAAAATATCAAAAGAAATTTAAAATTTTAAATGATTTTAAGAATTCAAGTCATTTTGCGAAACTAAAATATCTTCAACCAAATCTGAGCAGCATCATTTTGAAAATAACCAAAAATGAATCTAAGAATTATTGTAAACTTTAAGCAACATTTGGTTCGTTCTGAAAATTAAAAATAATTTGTTTGAATTGTTAGATGTGTTGTGTTAGACGATTTTCGCCAGTCGTTCTGAAATGAGCTAAGAAATTTAGCCGGTTAAAGTCTTATTCTAATGTGTCTCTGGCTATACAGAACTGGCGAGCAGCTTCAACCAATTGTGAAATTAATAGATTATTCTAAAAACATACAATTACCATAGTCAGTTTAAAATGAATAACATCTAACCAAATGTTTATGTTTAACAATTGTTAAGTTTTGTATACCTGCCTATATAACAAATGCTAAACATTTCAATAAATCACTAATATTTGCCCTTGTGCATGACTTGGCTGACTGCAAACCTTATCGAATTGGAAAATACACATTACTCTCGAAACCTATTTGTTCTTCCGGTTATCTTGAGAGTATATCAGACCTTAAAGATTAAGCAGTAACTTTTACTTGCATGTATAATAAAAGCAAATAATAGTCGTTTCAACCTACTTATATGAAGTGTTTATATAAACTAGTTCAATCAGTAAGAGAAATGTGACATGGAACGTGACTCCAAACATCATATGAAATTAGAATTGAGTGAAATTGATGAAAATGAAATCAGAAGATCTGATTACTGCTTTGCTCGCGTTCCAAAGGAGACATGATCGCTTAAGTAACAAATAAAACAAGTATATTAAATATACCGACGACTTGTTAATTTTTTCCAATTTATACCTGTTTACTGTCTATACGATATTTAAGCACTTTGTGTACATTTAGTTAGAATGCATATATCCAGTGCGTTTTATCAAGGCTTTTGTTGTTTACTGATTTGATTTAATTTAGAATCAAAAATAAAACAAAACAAAATACTTTTTGAAAGATTTCTTTCGGTTGCAGTTTTCCAGTTGCTAATGCCGTTTTGTGGTCATCTTATCTACAGAATAAAGCCACCTGGGTCTTTGTTGGCATTGTCCTTCTACTTCCTAATATAAAACTACTAAATGTATATACATAAACAATTAAGTCTGAATATTTGTTTATTTTGAAAAATCAGTGTGATGCAGTCTTCCAAAATACCACATTTTGTGTCTCGAAACATGTTACAAAAATATAAAACTTTACTATTCTTCATTCAAGTCAATTCCATTAACCTATACTACTTCGGTGTAAAATATTTCCAAGTTCTCATAACAAACTTTTCTTCATTTATGTATAAAACTCAAATATAATAAAATTCAATGAAATTGTGTAAAATAACATTAGAAGAATATATTTATTGCTCGCGTTCCAATGTTTCAAGTTTAATGTGGAGACATGTTCACTGAAGTAACATAAAGCCAGTATCAAGTGATACGACAAGTTATGTATATTTTACATTTTCTACCTGTGCTTATAGCTCTGGTATCAAACGCTCAAATAGTTTTCAATATTTATAGTAATGGAGCAAGTGCAATTCATTTATAAGGAGTCTGTAAAAAGTCGTTTTAGACATTCCACTTCAATCAGTACTCCTTGCTTAGCAGGTTACTTCACTTATTGGCTTAGCTTCGAAACAATCTCAGGGGCGTATCAAAAGTACAATCTGTTGTAATAAACATAATTTTTGTCGTTCATGTTGATCGGTCGTTTTGTGTGCGCTCTGAGTTTAAATTATTCAAAAATCGTATGTGGATTAGGGAAGTTATGGTTTCACTCATGTTAAGTTTTTGTTTGTTCGTTATCGTTTGAATAGTGGAATGTTTATGGTGTGTAATTAGACAAGTGGGAAGCGAGTCACAGTTTATTGGATTGTAAATAAACTTGAATTGAATTATTCACATTACACCGATATAAATTTTATAAGACATTGTTGTGACCGGTGTAATGTTTGTATGGGATGCGTCTAATTTTTTTAGGACGGCTTTCTTGAATGTATTATTAGGAATTGAAGTTTCCAGAACTCAATCGGCAACGTCAATACAATAAATAGGAGATCACGTTTTTCACGAACATGAGCTATATTAATATAAACTCATTAATATTTTGCCATGATTTCCAATGAAATGAATTTTTAATAGGTTATTTACAACTCAAATCAGAGCAAAAACTGAAATCATAGATTGTCCAATACTTTACAGTTTTATTAGGGATTGATGACTATATGATAATTAAATTAAAAATTCATTACAAGTTATAAAAGACTAACAATGACTGTCTCGGGTCATAAGATCAAGATTTACAAATCATTTAGCTTTCACCTGAGTATAGAGTATCATCTTTGAATTTTGCATATATATAAAAGATCTGTCAAATCAACCTTTGAATGTATTTTTTTCATCATTTGCGGTTTATAAGCTTTGAAAAATGACGGAATGTTTATATATTTAGAGAGTTAACTTAACAGCGCTGAACTCAACTGCTAAGCCGATCATAAACTATTATTTTATAAATTAACTATATATACGATGATAATACTCTAGTTGAATATGCACATTTAAAACTAAAAGGGAGAAATTCTGGGATCGGAATAGGTTAAAAGGTTCCAGAAACGGTTCCATGCCCAAATTTTGTTTTTCACAATATGACTATCGTTGAACGGAGAATTTTAAGAGGAGTCAGGAAATGTATGAAGAATCTCAAAATTATTATTATTATTATATTAAGAGGGGTCAAGAATGATGTGTGAAGTCGATTTTAAATAGTCTGAGCTCTAACGATTTTAACCAAACTTTAACTAATAAGTAAGTTCCTTAAAATGTGGAGTATATTATACGGTATCTTTCTTGTACTTCATTAAATATTAGGAGTAATTCCTGATGCGACTCCATATGAAATCCTTAAGCTTCACAAAACAAAAATTACCCTCTATATTAAAAAAATTAATAAATACATAAAGTGAAAAATTCCTTCTTCAAAACAATGAATACCCTCAAGAATTACAAAATAAACAAAAATTAAAATAATTAAAACAAATCCAAAAACCAAAATAATTAAAAAAAAACAAGAATTTATTAAAAATAAAAATATTTTACAATAATTACAAAAAAAGTCAATTTCAGCCAAACAATAAATAAAATAATAAGAAACAACAACAAATGCTTTTAAAATCTCAGAAAACACATAATAATAAACAAAAATAAGTAAAAGCCAAGAACAAAAATCTGTCAGCTTTAGTCATTTATTGTTTGACTAAAGCCTACAAAAAAATTTAAAAAATAATATTTATAAAAAAAAGATCTACAAAATAATAGCAAAAATAAACAGTTATTTTACAATAACAAGAAATGGAATAACATAAAAAAAAAATTCTGTTAAGAGTTCCAGAAATCCAATAAATACCTAATAAGATTTTATAAAAATATTTAACAACAAGTAAGAGGGAACAAAAATTAAAAAAATTAAAATAAACCGGTCAAAAGTATGGGTACACCCAATGAAAATATGATTGAGATTTAAATAGCTATACCTTGGCGGTTATAATAGATATCGATACAAATCAAATTTAGTTTAGTTTATGAATATGTGCTCCTTGTTTGACAAATATTTTGTAATTTCTTTTTCAATAGTTTAGCTTATTGAGCCTTTCTTTTAAAATTATAGAGTCTTACTGAACCTGCCGCAAAATCTCAGATACCGCAAATTTTATCTTTAAAAATATGTAAATTAATTTTAATAAAGAATTCACCGGTATATCCGAAAATATATAACACCTTATATTTATTTGTTACCATACGCTTGGTAGAGACTCCCAAAGTAAAAGTTCCAAAATTCAAAAGACAGCTTGAAAATTGTTCAGTGTTATTTAAACGCGACTGTCTCAGCAACTGTTTGGTTTTTCTAAAAAATTTTCTTGATATACAAAGACAAAGAAGAGCCGCGAAATATTCAAATTTGGCGATTTCTGCGGTACTTCGCGGTATTTCAGATTTCGCAGCAGGTTCAGTAAAACTCTAACATTTTAACTAGCAGAGCTTTGAAAGAAAGGCTCAATAAGCAAAACTATTGAAGCGGAAATTACAAAATATTTATCAAACAACGAACACATATTCGTAAACCAAACAAAATTTTATATCGATATCTATTATAACCGCCAAGTTATAGCTATTTAAATCTCAATCATATTTTCCTTGGGTGTGCACATACTTTTGACCGGTAGAGTACTTCTTCTAAATTTAAAAAACTAAAAAAAAAATCAGCTACAGCCATTGATTCGCTGTAATACTTAGAATTTAATAATTTAAATTAAAACAACAAAAGCAAATATGGGTTTAATAATTCATGAAACCGTTCTTGGAAAAATCCAAAATTCTTTAAGCTTCAGCAAGGCAATTATCATCAAGAAGTTATGCACTAAAATGTAATTTTTGTATAGACCATTTAACGGTTTTTGGCTTTCCCAAGCAACTGCATTTATGCTATTAGATTTTCTTAACTAAAATTTAAAAAAACTGAAAACTATTTTGTCAATGGAAATATTTTTTAAAAGATTTAAAAAAATATTAAAACCCTTATGAGTAGACCTGGTCCGTGGAGAAGAATAGCTAGATCTAGCGATAGATGGTCGAGGTTAATCTGTTGAGCGGAATCTACTTAAGTTTCGTAACTGGATATGTATATATATGTAATCGTTCAGGAATGAGATTTCCGATGGTCTTGTGTAAACTTTGGGGACTTCTCAATCGATACTTTATATAATATAGTACAGCTTGATTTTAGTTGTCAGTCTTGGTATCCCAAAGATGAATTGAATATTCCTGTAGTATTGACTTATTTCCGTTGGAGATGTTGAAAAATTTGTCAATGTAATCTTTATAAAATTGCTTTGCGAATCCACATGTTTCTTGTTTTTTTAATTTCAACAATCCAACGTAAGTTTTTTTGTTCAAGACTTGGTTTGAAATCTTAGTCACCCATTTGAATAAATCGTTAATCCTTTCTATGTCAGGTAAAACCATGTTTCTTCGGACTTCAATGGCTTCCGTTATATAGAAGTATAAGAGTATAGAAATACTATAAATTTCAAAATATGTTCGGTTAGAGTGTTGCAATGGCCTTTCCTAGTTTTAAATTGTTCATTTCTGGATATTTGAAAGCATTGCTCCATTGGTATAAGGTAAAACACAAAAATATTGTCCTTCTTTGGCCAACTAAAGAAAATGTGTTTCACACCTGTCAGGTGTTTCAGACATTTATGATTCCAGTACAGACAGTATTTTGAAATGTCTTAAAATCTACATGTTATTCATTCGAATTATACAGATAACATTTCAATAATTTAGGGTTTCAAAAGTTATCAACACTTTTTGAGGTTCTTAAAAATATCAGTTTTTTATATTGCTGGATGTTCCAAAATCTTAAGATCCCTTTGAAATAAAAATATGTTTTTGTTAGGTTTTGTTATTATATTTAAAAAAATGAAATTTAAAAGTTTTAAACAAGTAAACCAAACAACATAAACGAAATTGTGCAAAATATCAAATTTATTTTAAATATAGAACATTTTTGTAATTGAAAAGATCTGAAATCAAACATTGTAATAAGTTTTTGGAAAAATATAGAAATACTTATACAATAAAAATGATTTTTTGAGAAAATTTAATAATTGGATATTTAAAAACAAAATTATATTTTGTTCGTAAAATGATATTTTATTCTTATTGTCGTGATTTATTATTTTTATTGCTTTCAAAAAAACTTTCAAACGAGAAGAAAATGTTCATTGTGTGTCATTAAGCAAATTAATTTATACATCTAGAAGAAACCTCTTCTTAGATAAATTACTGAACACGCTTAAAAATTTAAAAATTAAATTCATATAGTGCGATCTTAAATATCTTCAAATTATCTCCGTGCATAAATACCTATAAGAATTATGCTCTATTCAAAATTGTCAGATATCAATGCGACAGTCCACCTGATTAACTCTCATTTTAGTAAAATCGCGCAGTTTTATTTAATCGATATAATATACAATAAGAAAAGTAAAATCGAATAAACCAGTTTTGTGGCATACTTTTGAAAAGTTCTTAACAAAGCAACTTAACAAAGAAATAAATTGAATATTTTCTCAATAAATATTATGAGCTCTCTCTTTCTTCTGGTTGAGGAAGTGGATATTGGAATGCGGTTGGAATTATATAGATGTGGCACAAGAAGAAATTAATTATACTGACTGACAATTTGCCATGGTGTGACGACGGAAAATGATTTTACATTCACTGAAAACATAGAAGAAACAAAATAGTTAGCAATTTTACAACAACATTGCTTTTTCGCTTGTTGCAATTTCTTGGCAATTTACTCGCCTGCTACCACTAGTTATACAGTTCGCTCATGAAATTATGAAACTCTCTTTTATTTTTTCTTTCAACTTGTGTAATAAAATAGATATATAAATTTTTTCTCTATAGTTTTTCTTCTACTACTACACAAAACACCACGGGAAACTTTAGAGTGCTTTAATTTAGGTTATTTGGTTAACATTAAGGAGTGGTGGTTTTCCATTTCTTTGAAAACAACTCAAAACAATAGTGGCTGATTGACCGCATATAGGTAAAGGTTTTAAGGTCTTTGGGTTTATATAACATAATGTTTAGAATTATCATTTTTGTTTGATATTAATTGGAATATTCAATTTGAATGATATAGTTAGAAATTTTCGGATTGTTAAGTGAAGTAAAACACAAATATATATGTATTTTCAGAAATTTTAGAACACAATATATTATAAAGTAAGGTTAACTTCATATACTGCACACACAAAATAATACGATTCCAGAATTCAAAGAAAAAGAGAATCAAACTGGAAAAAATTGCGTTAAAAAAGTACACCAAAAATGGTATTTAAAAAATGTATTTCAATGTCAGTGAAAAAACGTAATTCTTTTGCAACGTAAATTTGAAGGGTTAAACATTGTCCGATATGGACATGTGATACCTCATCTTAAAGGCCTATCTGACTACTACAAACTGCATTTATCAGCATTTTGATTGGTTGGCACCAGATGGCGCTAGAGCTCCATTTCTGAAAGCTTCCATTTTAAGTTTTTTTTAAATTTTAGTTAAGCAAATTTTATCCGATTCTCAAGTTTGATACCGCGTTTTAAAGGTACTGCCTACAAACGCCTATCCAAATTTTGAAAATACATGGACGTAGTAAAGGGGCAATTAAAGCAAAATGTGGATAACTTCGTTATCTC
>JXPG01024152.1:0-13698 GCA_001015175.1 Megaselia abdita
ATTTTAAAGGTACTAATAAGACCCATCATTATCCATCAACATTTTGGAAATGCATGGTCGTAGGAAAGGGGGAATTAAAGACAAATGTGTTTTTATGGACTTTANGATTCATGGTATGATTATTATGGTTCCTAATATATTATTCAAAGTGAGGATGGGGCCAGAGACTGTGAGTAGGGTAATTTTATAATTTATTTTAAATAAAAAAAACCCTAGTGCTACTACGGAACGTAGTTCTACTGCACCGCTTCATTTTTTCTTTATTTATTTAAGGAAATAATTTTAAATTTTGCCTAGGTTATTTTTTTATTTGTTTGTTTTGTCTTATTATTTTTTGTAATTATTGTTTATTTATTTTTTTAATTCTTGATGGTATTTATTGTTTTGATGAAAACATTTTTATTTTTGACTTTGCAGTTTTTCAGATTTTCTTAAATCTAGTTTTTTTCTTGACTAATCTAAATATTCCTGGTCCAACGATACCCATATTGTAAAACAACAGAATTCATTCCCATATAAATTGCTTGACCCTTCTTAAAATTCCCCGACCTATGTTCAAAGTGGAATATCATAAAGAAACAGAAACCAAAATTTCTATACCTTACCTTACGTTTATGCCCAAAATATAACGTTACGAAAAGTAACCTAGAAAATTTTGTTAAAATCGGATCAACCTCCTCGATTTGTATTAGTAGTTTTTGAAGAATATTTACAAAATTATTTATTATTTACAAAATTCTTAAATCATATTTTTTAAACAATTTTTTTTACTGTTTTATGTTAAACATTTCTAAAAATTAAAATAAACAAAAATTGGTTTTATGTTCAATTATTCTTTGTATCCTATCCAAATAAAAAATATTTTAAAAGTAAAAAAAAATTAAAAATTATAAAAATAAAACAAAGATTTTAAATAAATAAATTAAAAAAAGCTAAAAATAAATATAATAAAAAATTCAAAACATGTTCAAAACCAAGAATGAATTTTAAAAAATCTAAAATCTATTTAATTTATATACACTTTTACACTAATCTAAATTTAAAAAATATGAAATTTGAATAATTTGAAGACTATTAAAAAATGTTTTTTTTTATGTTAAATTTAAAATATTTCTAATAATTTAATATAAAAATAAATTTTAAGAAAATAAAAAATTAAAATTTACTTGTTAATTTTTAATTTGTTGGAATTATAAATATGGACTTTTGTAGTTTGTGAATATAAAATTTAATTTTTCGTATTATTTTAAAACAAAGTTTTTTAAAAATTAAGCAATCAAATTGATATCAAATATGAAATTTTAAAAACATGAAAATAAATATTTGTTTTTGTTTTGATAAATTAAAAAACAAAATATAGTTTTTCTTATTTTTAATAATTATTCATAACAAAATTATAAATTTTTAAAAATATTGAGTCGCAAAATTTTTGAATTAAAATATATATGTTTTCTTTTTAATTAATTTTAAAAATCAAAGAATATAATTTATAGTAATATCTTTTAATGTTTTGTTTTTTAAAATATGGATTTTTGTGTTTTTTTTAATAAATATAAAATTTGTTTGTTTTCAAAATTAAACATTTCACAAACAAACAAAAACATAATTCAGTTATTATTATCCCAAAATTAAAGAATTAAATAAAAAACAATAATTTTAATGTTTTTTGTTTCCAATAATATGCAATTCGAAAATTTGTAATGCAAAATTTAGAATCGTTACTTAAAAATTAATATATGAAAAAAAAAATTCTAAACCTTCAATTCAAAGTATGGAATCAAATTATAAGCTTTTATAAAAAAGAAATTATTAATTTTTTAACTTATTTTATAATGGTTTAAGACTTTAAAGTTTATAAATTTTTAAAATATGAAATTTGAATATTTTGAAGATTATTAAAAAATGTTTTTTATGTTATAAATTTTATGTTAAATTTAATTATTTATGATTATCCCGAATTAGGAAAAAGAAAACTCTTTATTTAATTTACGAAGTTAAAAATAAATGCTTTCAAAAATATATGAATCCCGAAAAGGTTAAAATAAAACATTTTTTTATTTTGATTTATTTTAATATTATTCATAATCAAAATGGTTAAAAATAAGACAAAAAAATTAAGTAAATATCAAGTCAAAAACTAATTTTTTGTTTTATTTTTCAAATATTTTGTGTTTTTTTTAATTAGTCATATGGATAACAAAATTATTAATTTTCAAAAATATAGAATTCAAAAATTTTCAAGTCAAAAATAAATAATTGATTTTAAAAATAAAACAAAATTAATTCAATTATTATTTATTATCAATTTATATTCAAAAATATAAGCTTACAGTATTTAAAAATATAAATTATTTATTTTATTTTAAAAAAGTTTGAAATTCTTAAGTTATAAAATTTTAAAAAAATATAAAACTTGAATATTCTAACAATTATATTAATATCTGTGAATTTAAGATTATGTTGTTTTCTTCTCGTAAAACGTAAAGATTTTAAGTAACAATTATTTCTCGAATATTTTTGAATTTTGCGGTTATGTTATTTTTCTGATATCGTTCAAAATTAAGCGTTATAACGCTTTATCGGGTATGGTAATCGTTACGTTTACGATTTTACGAAATGAAAATCCTAAATACTTGATAAGAAAATGTATACAAGACTAGGTATTCATGAAAGTATCCTTTATGTTCACACGAACATAATTCACATTAGTTATCGTTTATATAGTATTCATACCACACAATGTTTAAATACAAAAAAATAACCATAAAGCAGCTAAAGTAATCACATTTTTTTAAAGATTGTGAAAGTGTTTACATTGGGCAAACCGAACAACACTTATCATCGTATTGTTCTAATTGTCCGTCCGTCGCAGTAAACCTTTTGAAGTTTTTAAAAACGTTTTAATTTATTGCAGAAAGAAAAGAGAGCGCTTCGGATGGGCATTGAACCTCCACCTCTAATGAAGATGTAATAAATTATATCACTAAGGCAGCCGAGGATTAAATTTGCTCAGCCAACCGTATTCAATTCCAAAAAGCTAACCCTTTTCACACATAAAACCCACCATTCACTATAGTTGTCTCAATGTCAATAACTCAATAAAAAGCATTGTAGGTTTGATTTTCAAAGAAAACATCTTTGTTGAGAAACCACACATTTAAATCAAACACATTGTTCAAACACACCCAAAACAAGTTCATAGTTAAACCTCATAAAAAGAAGAAGGTTATATTCTAATATCTATAGTCTACTCATAGCAACACACCCAGCTTCATTGATGGTGGGAGAAGAAGTACAAACATGATTACCGCATTAGGAAACTAAAGTCTATAGCTTAAACTTGTGATATAATCCAGGGCTGTAATGATGATTGCATATCTCACGCAATGGGGAAGTAACAATGTGCAAATGAAAGATGATCACGACAATACTTGTAAGTTTTTGTTGTAAAGAGTTTTTATTGTAAAAAGAGACTTCAGATCGATCTTGTACAGTGATCTTGTGAGATCAAATGTCGCTTTTCCTCGTTTTGAATAGAATGGAATAAAAACTAACAAACCAAGAAACCAGATCACAAAAATTAGCAGTCAATTAAAGTCACTACGCCCCATCAACGTTACATTCTTATGTTATGAAGATGACTATATAAGCCATCCAATTACAAACAACTAGATGATTAAGAGTGGCAACAAGAGATCATTAATAAGCAATTGAACCGTTCTCAAACAAGTATTTTTACATATACGCAACGAGAATGTTGTTCCAATTGCAAGATAATGTCAATAAGAGTTACTTTCATGTTACCAATTGCGGATGAATCTGGAGTAAAGATCAGATTCAGCTCTTATTCTGTACAAAACAAGTAAACCACTTAGCATCATCTTCTTGTTCTGAAAATAGTTTGACATTCTTTCTTTTTCTTGATTGTGGAGATTTTATGTTGTTTCTACAATGGATTGCAATTATGGTTTGTGTCTAATTCTTACACTCCATTCGCAAGAGGGCGCTGGAAACTGTTGTGTATTTATGATGGTTAGTATACGTTAACAGAAACAAAACCCCAAAACCAACAAAATCAAAATTCTAAGCCCTTCCCGCTCTTTTCATAAATCCAATTTCCAATATGAAACAAAAAACCAACGAAGAAACAAAAGTTTCGTTTAACACAGATTAGCATAACCGAATAACCTCAATAGTTGTTAACTTGTTTGAAACCTTAAGGCATAAATAGACATTAGAGATAGACACATTAACAATCTGATACAAAGTGGTTGCTCCATGGTATGCAATGACATAATGCAATGAACTCATCGGAATGACTAAAGATCGATGAGAATGACTCCGTAGATACTATAAAGTTATCTGTCGTTACAACAACATTATCGTTAGGAAGAGTGGGGAAACATGATATTCAAAAATTTCAATTCAAATCAACCAGTTTGTCTGCATAGCTAAGCATAAGATCTCATAGATATCATAGAAATCACGTGTCGCGTTTGTAGAACCGGCTGACCTTCTTGGGTGGAATCTTTGTATCTTAAAAGTACTAAAAATATATATACTTTCTATTTGATATGCGGAGACCGAAAGAGACGAAGTTAAGTCGGTCTAACCTATCAACCTGTTTCTTTATTTCATTAATGAAATTCCAAATTTGTTTTAGGAATTTCTGTTTTTAATATGGCACAAGCTGGAAGGTTTTTTTTTTCTTGAATGGAAAGTGACTTTTTGGTTGTCTGATATAGAAGATTATGTGTATATTTTTTAATGAGGATAATTATGGTGGATTTTTGTTTGATTTTAATTTGAATTCTGAATAAATACAATTTTATGTATTATCGAAATCCCTTACTAAATAAAGCTTTTCGGCTCTCAATACTTTGATAACTAAACTATTTGTCTTTTTGTAAGATAAAGATTTGTATCAATGTAATCTCCCAACAAAAAATTCATCCAATAAAATATAAAAATAAGTTGAACCAATACAAATAAATCAAAAAACTCTATACGATAAATATAAAAATGAAACAATTCCTATTGGTTAATTCAAACTCCTTAATTTTGATTGGCTAATAATCCCAACTAAACCGAACAAAGCTCGAAAGTGTTCGGGATTAGAATTAGAGTCTTACTATGATCAATACTATTATTTAGCTTGATTTAAAATGTTACATATGAAAACTAGTTGAATATTAACAATAAAAATTGGTTAAAACTTGCTGCTTTTTGCCAGCGAAAGAAACTAAAAAAGTATGTTGAATTTCATCTAAAGAAATCTGTTATTTTGAATGTTCTCTTGAAAGTTTCAAGAAATTCGACAGAAAGAGAGAATACAATATTTCAAACTCCTTAATATTGATTGACAACTAAACCGAATAAAACCTGACAATGTTTGGGATTACAAGTAGCCTTTTACTAAGCTTAATTTTATGTTTTAGATTTAGGAATGGTACATCTTTAGATGGACAGACGGACGAAAAAACGTTTTAAATCAAAAGAGCATTTAGAAAGATCTTGGACACTCGAAATATATTCTGTACGAAAATAGAAAGAAATAAAATACATTATAAACATGTAAAGCACATATGAATTATTTAAATATTAATCATAGACATTATCTTTTTATCAACCAAATGTGTGCAGTTCAAATTAAATATGTACTATACAAATAAAATACGTAACCCACTCTGAACAATCACTTATAATTTTGAGTTTATTAATTAAAATATGTGAATAAGTTCTACATTCTAAATATGTCAAATTAATATTAATTCTTCTCTTTTCGTTTCGATGCATCCTTGGAGACTTTAATTATACAATGATTTGGTATAATGGTACATCTTCTAATTTACATAAAAAAACATATTTAAATAAAAATAATTAGTTTTGAAATGAGAATTAAAAAAAAATCAATTGACTTCAAAGAGGGGCGCCACCATCTATAGAATCCTTGGTTATGGACAAAAATGTATATGTGATTGTGTAGGTCTTTCTTGAGAATGATAAAATATATATTATATAACTTTTTTGAGAATGACTAAAGTATGTCTTTCTCTACAATGATCTTTTTTTCCCTAGCCAGAGGAGGGGCGCTACCATCGATAACATTTTGTGTTTTAATAATTTATGTCCTAACTTAACGCCTGAAATTTGTATATGGGAGAATGAAAACACTAAGTCCATGGGCGTTATGTCTCATTCGTTATGTCGGGGCGCCGTAAATTATGTTCAGAGGGAAAACTAAAAACCGATTATAAAAAAATGCTGGTAAATGCATATGAACCAAATTTCCTTAATATATCTGATACACCTTGAGATTGTTAAATTTTACTCAATATACTTCGCTTATAGACCTAGTATGCATGGNTGTCGGGGCGCCGTAAATTATGTTCAGAGGGAAAACTAAAAACCGATTATAAAAAAATGCTGGTAAATGCATATGAACCAAATTTCCTTAATATATCTGATACACCTTGAGATTGTTAAATTTTACTCAATATACTTCGCTTATAGACCTAGTATGCATGGTAGCAAACTTCCCTTAATACCACTGATACACCTTGAATTCGCTCAGTATTCAATATTCAAGACAAATTCTGTTCAACATAATTTACAATTCTAAAATGTTCATATTCATTCCTCAATACCTCTCAAACAGACTGCCAGAAAAATTCTTTCCTAGACCCTAAAGATAAAATAAAACAATAGAAATAAAATCAACCCCTTCTGCCTTTCCAGAAACCCTCACAAAAATGAATTGGTCAGAAGGTCAGCTAGTGTGGTTTGATCCAGGATTGGGTCATTCCATACCAGGAGAAATAGAAGAGGTGCATCAAGCGGCGCAAGTCATAACAGTTAAAGCTCTAATCAAAGGAAAATATCAATCGTTTACCCTTCAATCGGGGGAGGGAAATTTACAAATCAGGGAAGACATCGGAGAAGATGGTCTTGAAGATATGACCCAGATTAAAGACCTCCATGAGGCATCATTACTATGGAATTTACGTTTACGTTATGAGAAAGGGTTGATCTACACATTCGCAGGAAGTATTTTGGTGGCGGTCAACCCTTATAAGATGATTCCAGAAACGTATGGACTGGAAATGGCCAAACAATATGCAGGAAAACCATTGGGAAGTTTACCACCGCATCTATTTGCCATAGCTGCTGCAGCGAATGCTGCTTTACCCTACCCTCAAGTAGTGGTGATTTCCGGAGAGTCGGGCTCTGGAAAGACAGAGTCAACAAAGCTGGTGATGCAGTATCTAGCTGCTGTAGTTCCTGGAGGAGGAAATGCATCAGCTCTAATCAATGAACAAATCCTCGAAGCAGCTCCTTTGCTGGAGTCTTTTGGTAATGCGAGAACTGTTCGAAATGACAATAGTTCAAGGTTTGGAAAATACTTAGAAGTATTCTTCAAGAACGGAGCTATTGTTGGTGCTAAGATCACCCAATACTTACTTGAAAAGTCTAGAATAGTGACACAGTCAAATGGGGAGCAAAACTATCATGTCTTTTATGAAATGTTGAATGGAGTCAGTGAATCGGAGCGATCAAAGTATGGACTTCTCGAAGCAGACAAGTATTTTTATTTGAATCAAGGAGGATTAAAATATCCATCAGGGAGAGTTGATTGGCAAGGACTTCTCGGATCCATGCAAGTCCTAGGAATCACCGAGAATGAGAGAGAATCTATTATAAAAGTGTTGTCTTCTGTCCTGCATCTGGGAAACATTTATTTCCACAGAAGACAGTTGAGACATGGACAGGAAGGAGTAGAAGTAGGATCTGATGCGGAGATCAAGTGGGCAGCACATCTTCTTCAGATCTCGGCTGAAGGACTGCATAGCACTCTTACAAGCAGAATCACTGAAACGAAGACCGAGAGATTACACACGCCATTAGGAATTGACCAAGCTTTGGATTCCAGAGACGCATTCGCGAAAGCACTTTACGCTGGACTCTTTAATTGGTTGGTTTCAAGGATAAATATGATCCTACATAAAGGAGGATCTCATAATGCTTATAAAATTTGTATTCTCGACATCTTTGGGTTTGAAAGCCTTGAGGAAAATTCTTTTGAACAGCTTTGTATAAATTACGCAAATGAAAACCTCCAACTTTATTTCAATAAACATGTTTTCAAGCTGGAGCAAGCTGAATATGCTAAGGAGAACCTGGAATGGTCTCCATTGACCTGGGAAGATAATCTACCTGTAATTCATCTTTTAGCTAAGAAACCTGTTGGTATATTCCATTTATTAGACGATGAATCGAATTTCCCATGTGGAACTGATCTTAGCTTTTTGGAAAAGTCTCACTATAACCACGCTTTGAATGATTTGTATTCAAGGCCTAGAATCGGTGCTCAAGACTTTGGTATAAATCATTATGCTGGAACTGTTTGGTATTGTGTGGATGGATTCTTGGACAAAAATAGAGATTATTTAAGAGCCGATGTTTTAGAACTCTTAGAGTCCAGCAATTTAACTTTGGTTGAAGAAATTACAAAGCATTTGAAAGCACAGAGGGATTATGGGAAAACTCTTCCAAAAGGTCCCAATGGAAGGTTTGTAACTATGAAGCCTAGAACACCTACGGTAGCTGCGAGGTTTTCAGATTCATTACAACAACTGCTACAGTCTATGGGTCGCTGCAATCCTTGGTTTGTACGTTGTATAAAACCCAACAACGACAAACAAGCTTTGAAGATGGACATGCCTTGCGTAATGCAGCAATTGAGATATTTAGGTGAGTCTTTTTGAAAACACTTTCAATTTCATAATTCCTATATTATTTCCAGGAATGTTGGATACAATCAAAATTCGGCAAAGAGGATATCCAGTTCGTCTTCGCTTCCAACACTTTGTTGACAGATATAGATACATTTTGAAGGGAACATATCTACATGGTACGCCCTATAGAGACCTCTGCCGGCTGATCCTAGACAGCATCCTTCAATCGAACATGAATACAAATGACTATCAGTTAGGTGCAACAAGAATCTTCCTACGTGAAGGTTTACATCGTCAGCTTGAAATAGGAAGATCTGACAGCTTAAAGGTTGCAGCTAATGTGATTCAAAGGAATGTTCGTGGAATGCTTGTGCGAAGGAAATTGGACAGAAAGAACAAAGCTGCAGTTAGAATACAATCTGTTTGGAGAGGACACAAAGAAAGGAAACAATTCAAGAAACTCAAGGTCGGAGTCGTGAAGCTTCAAGCTTTGCATAGAGGTCGTGTTGTACGCAAGAGATATCAAAAGATGAAGAGAGACCTTCGTTACCGAAAAGAAAGTAACAGGAGTGAACAAAGTCATCATGTCAATCACCCTATTCACGTCCAAACCCATGTCCAAAAGAAGTCTATAACACAATCGCAAGCTCCAATTCACAAGAAATCTGATGTTAATGAGCTAGCTTTCTTAGATGTTCCGGCTGAGCTTTCATACCTCTTCAAAAAAGTCGAAGATTGGACTCCGGTTCATGGCGACAGACATTTAACCAAGGTCGCTGGAGTTGTGTCAAACTCTCCACAGAGCTTTGATATACCGAACGACGTCGATCAGTTTGCTTTTGGAAAATTCAGCTCGGTTTATTGCAATGACATTAAACTATCTCCAAGATCAGATCCAATAAGTACTCCTTTCATGTCGAAAGCTGCTTCCAAAGATCAAGACTTTGTAGACTCCATAGCTATCTTTAAATTGATTCTTCGTTGGAGTAAAGATGAGTCTTTACGTGGCAATTCCGAGAAAATGTTGATCGACTACATAATTAGTAAAGGACAAAATTCTTATGCTTTGAGAGATGAGATCTTGGTTCAAATTTGCAATCAAATCTACGGGAATCCAAATGAAGTTCACACACAGAAATTGTGGTTCCTCATGGATCAATGTTTGTCCTCCTTTAAACCCAGCAATGTTTTCAAAAAATATTTGCTGAAATTCATCTTGGACAACTCTCCAAAGAACTTGACAGAACCTTTGGTGAAGAAAGTATTGAGAAAATCTTTCTTGTCGCACAGGAATTTCCCAACATCTTGGATTGAATGGAGAGCGTTCCATAAATTCTCGGATATCGCTCTTTGCTTAGTTCTTCCTGATGAAACAGTTCAAACTGTCGCCATTGATTCATGGACAACTTGCGAGGAAGCAGCTTCCTTGGCCGTACAAGATCTTAATATAAATGGAAGTGGCTGGACCGTTGTTCTAGATGATGGGAAAGTTCTAGTAGATTCCAGTGGACTGGACTTCGTGTTGGATATGATTTCTGAAGTAGAATTATTCCCATCGTTCCCGATCCCAAGGAATGATATGTTTAAATATGGATCCAAGTTTGATCGGTTCATATTACCCAACGGAGAAGTGAAAAGACCACAAGTGCCACCACCAGATCCTCCCAAGATCTCTATTACTTCAGAGAAATCTATCAGCAGGAATTCCCAAGGAAGAAAATTGTCAAATGATATTTTGTCCAGAAATTCAGCGCTAAACGAAAGATACTTTGAGAAAGAAAAGAGCAGGTCTCGCTCCTTGGATAACTTACTTTTGGATGATAATGAAACTGAACCTGAAAAAGATTTGACGGCTTTCGCTAACATAGGATTGTCCAAGAGTAAATTAAATGAGCGTTACCACTCTACGGAACGTCTAAATCCAACAAATAATGAGCTAACTCCAAGATATACAAAGTACCAATCTGGAAGCCGTAGATCATATGCTAGCTCTCATTCCAAACACACGGAGAAACCTGAGTATCTTTCCCGTTCCTCTGCCATGTCAGATACAAGCGAAGCTCCCTCGCTTGCCAGTCACGTTAAAAGAGTTCGCGTACCATCTCAAGCCTCTGATGTGGATCAGTTCTTGGATGATCTTTTCAGACCGGTCTTGGATGGCTCTTTAGATGAGTTATCAGATGCTCGATCACTAGCTGCTAGTATTCGCGGCAGAAGAAAAGATGATAACTTTTGGGAATCAATTCCAATATCGTCAGACTTGAACAGTTTACAGAATGGCTCTAGCATTTCAAGGCAAATAAAAGGAGGTTACAGTGCTTTAGATTCCATTGAAGTCCTCCCGGAATTAGATTGCCTTGCTAAGCAAAAAGAACTGTCAACTAAAATTAAAGGTGGCGGAACTGCCCATGAATCAGCTTCGAATTCTCCTGAACTGATCTCGGCTCCTGCAACACCATTATCCTCTACCGATGGATCCTACCAAGACCATATGCAAAGAGCTTTTCTACAGTCTGCTATGGCTCAAAACTTACAAATTCAACAGCAATTGTTGGCACAGAATCAAGCTCTACAAACTCTTTTAAGTCAACAACAAAAGAATCCTGGTGCTGTTGTACAAATGACTTCAACTAAAATTATGGTTCAGAAACAACCTATAATTCCAAGACAAATCAGAAAAGCATCTAATGAAAATGGAGAAGTCCTTATACCTCCACCACCTCCTCCTCCGATGCCTCCACCAATTGAGTTCAAGGACCCTTCGGAAGCTCGTCCATTTTTAGATCCGTATGGTCGAGCGAAGACCGTTAGAATTGGAAAATGGAGATGGCCACCACCAAATTCAAATCAGATTCATGAAACAGAAGAAGACTTCATGATGTTCAAGATGCGACAAAATCAGAGAAAGACAACACCTCAAGCTAGGTTCAACGGAGATGATGACGACTGGCAAGACTTTGAAGTTGAAAAGAAAAAATCTGTTTCTAGCAAGGAAACTATTACAATCACATTGGATAATACTGATTCCAGCGCTCCTGCGATCGTCTCAAATAAATCCAAGAAGAAGAGCTTTGAAGTAGGAGCTCAAAGACCACCACCAGGCAGCGTCGGTAAGTTGAAGTTGAGCTCTGAAATGAGGCAACGGTTAGAACAATTAACCGCTGGACACTCGGTTAGATCTAATGTCAGTAAGAAATCGGATCATCAGGGTCCATCTAAACTTGAAAACACAAAGCGAATGCTTTTGGAACAACAACTTGGAATGGTAGGCGTTATTCCGACCCACATGAGTCCATTTGGAGACATGGATAAGTGGCAAAGTATGCCTCCTGCACCATCAGTCGCTGCTCCACCCCCACCAATTCATCCTCCCAGCATGGCACCGCCTAAACCTCCTCCAGTCCCTGTCAGCCCAGGAGATCCTATCAAGGAGTACAAACAACCTTCGGTACCTAAATACTTTCAAAGGCAGGAGAACGATATTTTCGGAGCTAGAAGTGAATGGGAGTCCGTTGAGATCGCTAAGGAGATAAGTGAAATGTCTATGATGTCTATGGATCAAAATCGGGCTAGATCAAGGTCTAGGTCCAGGGATAGAGATGACTTCTCAGAGTCAATTTGGGACAGATCTGAAGTTGAAGGTCATTCGTTAAGTGACAAAGAGAGGGAAAAGGAAAAAGAAAAGGCGATAGAAGACAAGTCGGAAAAAGAAGTGGTCAGCAAAAGGAACTTCCTACCAGTCTCCTATAAAACAACAGCCAAGATCGAAACTGAAACTCACTCCCAGATAACCCCGAGCCCAACTTTCAAAACTCATATGGTAGAGAAGTATGAGCATGAAAGGAAAATAAAGACAATCAACCGAAAAGAGAATGGCACTAATGAGTGGCCGGTCTTATCAATCCCTGCTCCAGTCCCTCTACCATCCTCTGCGAAAACTTCAAATACATCTCTCACATATAACCGGGTCTTGTGGAAGCTCCGCGTTAGAAAAGAGTTCTTCTTCCCTAAGGAACAAGTCAAGTCACCAGCAGCTATCGATTTAATCTTTTTGCAAATTGTTGCTGATGTCTTCGAGACTGCTCCATGTCTTCGACTATCAATGCAAGAGAAAAACAGTGCCAAAAACATGTTGAGCAGCCACGGAATTTCAGTGGACAACGTGCGTCAACAAAAAATTCCCATCTCGGTCAAGAAATATCTTATAGATATGGCGAGGAGTTGGGCTTTATACTTTTCAAGGATCTTCTGTGTTCAAGGTCCTCCACAGTACCCGGATATTTGTGTCATGGCAGTTTCCGAAAACGGAATCTACCTAGCTAGAAGAGACAACGACAGTTTCTTGGTTCTACATTCTTTTAACTTCAATAATGTTGACGGAGCCATCACCCTTCCAAGACCAACTGCTCTTCAACTAAACCTCTCAAATGGCAATAGAATTGTCCTACACACCACAAGAGCTTCCATCATTCAACACATGGTGTCGATATTCTTACAAGAGTATAAGCAGGTGAGATTTTGTTTTCATTTTGATTATTAAGGATTATTTTTTACTTAACTACATTGTTTCAGATACATGTTAAGCCGGTCTTGGAAGTAAGGAAGTCCAGTTCACCACAATATCCGATTAAGGAAGTTCAACGGAAGAGGTCTGAGGAGAACTTCTCCTATCTAAATGGTGGATCTAAGGAAATGCATAATAGCTCTGAGAACCTCCACAAAATCGATGAAAGCAGAATTCAAGTTATGCATTTAGAAAGAGCTGTCAAACAGAGAATCAGCAAACAGGAGAATACTGCTACAATGGACTCAACTTCTGAACTTCTTTCGAAATCACGGAAATATACCTTGATGCAGTTTGCTGCTAAATATTTCAGAAATGAGTGAGTATTTTTTAGATGTTAATTTGGGGAAGTAGGTGGTGTGTTTTGGTGTCATCACCCAGAGCTAGTTTTGCAGAAAT
>JXPG01024206.1:1198-13170 GCA_001015175.1 Megaselia abdita
TTTCGCCTATTTTGTCTAAAAGTAATTTTACAATTCTTCTGATAATTTTGTTTACACGATTGAAGAAAAAGAATTCTTGTAGAAATTTTGAATGCATTGAAAAAATAAAAAAGTTTACTGTGTAATAAATATAAATTTTTTTTCTTCTTGACACAGAATTAAACAAAAAAAATATTTAAAAAAATGTTACCAAACTTTGTCTAATAAAAATATTTTTACAATTTTAACAAGAAAACAAATTCTACAAGATTTAGAAATAAGTCTTGTTAATATTATTCAATTATTTGAATGCACTCATTCTTTAAATTGTAATTCCTTTTAATATTATTCTACAATTAATATTATAAAGATTNTTTTTCTTCTTGACACAGAATTAAACAAAAAAAATATTTAAAAAAATGTTACCAAACTTTGTCTAATAAAAATATTTTTACAATTTTAACAAGAAAACAAATTCTACAAGATTTAGAAATAAGTCTTGTTACAATTAGTCAATTATTTGAATGCACTAATTCTTTAAATTATAATTCCTTTAAATATTATTCTACAATTAATATTATAAAGATTCTACAATACTTAAAAGCCAATACATTTTACAATATTTAAGAAAAAAAATAAGTCTTTATTACAATTATTGAATGCATTAAAAATTAAAATTTCACACTAAATTAAATAAAACTAAACACAAAAATTATAGAAAGAGTGTCGAAAATTTCCGCCTACTTTGAAAAAGATCTTACATTTAAAAAAAAAGTCTTGTAAAAACTATTAAAATGCACTAAACCATAAAACTCTTAAGTGTAATACAGACCCTTGGAAACAATTACTTGTTTTATTGTTCTCAAAAAATTAACTTAACTTAACACAAAAAAAAGTCAAAGCCAACCAAAATGGGAGCCTACTATGACTAATAACAATATTTTTACAATTCCTACGAGAAAATAAATTATTTATTTAAATATACCAAGAAAAAGCGAGTAGGTCTAAAGATAAATGCAGGGAAAACAAAGTACATGCTTGCGTCCAGTGACGAAAACCGACTTCAAAATATTGGACCAAACGTCAGCATAGGTCAGCATAATTTTGAAGTTGTGAAAGAATTCATCTACCTTGGAAGCTCAATGAACTCCACAAATAACACCTCGCTGGAGATAATTCGAAGGANTCCTCTAGGAATTATTTTTTTCTTTTTCAAACACAATTAAACAAAACTAAACAAAAACAATTTAAAATTTCCACCTTTTTTGAAAAAGATGTGGACTTGTAAAATATTCTATATTGGGAAAAATATGGTAAATCAATTTAGAATTTAACAAAAAAAATTAATTACAGAAAAATATTTAATCAAATTACAACTTATCTAAAATTATAATTATAGAATGATGTCAACATTTTATTTTTTAGAATACTTTTCTAAACTAGAATTTCAATATAATAAAAATGATTATATAATTAGTGCTTCCATTTTATAATTATAATTTTAGAATTGTTGTTGCACTATTATAAAATCTGCAATAATTTTCGTGAGTGTTTTATTAAAGTGGGTTTTGTGAAGTTTTAAAAACAAAAACTGAATAAAGAGGGCACTCAAACAAAATAAATGTAGAATTAAAAAAAAAAAATAATTGTAAAAAAATATTTAATCAAATTACAACTTCTTTGAAAATAGTCTAAATTGTATAATTATATATTTTACAATTTTAATTTTAAAATTGATGTTGCATTATTTTAAAATCACAAAATCTACAATAATTTTTTTGAGTGTTTTATTAAGCTTAATTTTGTGAAGTTTTAAAAATAAAAACAGTAAAATTTAATTTTTTTTTTAAATTATCTTCTCAAATATAAGAATTAGTGAATTAAATTTTCTTTTCGTAAACCAACAATTGTTATTACTTGTAAAAGAAAGGAAGTCAGAAAAAGTAATAATATTTTTACGAAAAAAAGGTTGTTTTTTATTAATTATTTAATTTTTTTTCTTTGTGTATCATTTTAGTCATTGCGTATATTCTATATGAATTTATAAAAAAAATATTCTAAAATTAAAAATGTGTTATATTGTAAGTTTTGAAGAAAAAGTTCTATAGAATAATAAATAATTTCATGTAATTTTAAGAGACTTTGTTTTATTTTTTCGAAAAAGTTGTAATATATAACTTCTCAACTCTCATCAATTTCCTAATAAAAAACACTAACTTCCCAAAATCCCCTCAACAAAATCTAAAATTGAATAAAAAGCCATCTCTTTAAAATAAAATTAACAAAAAAAAAAATACTCCAAAAAACCATGAAAATTGAATGAATTCCATATTACAAAGAGAATCATATTCCAAACAATATCAAAACTAAAAACACTTCCCTAAAGCGATTGAAACTGTAAACCGAAATACCAATTTGTGCAAATATATGAATGAATGAGAATTAAGCATAACGAAAATATATGCTTTTACTAATGTAAATAAAGTAACAACAATCCAATTTGTTGGTTTGGTTTCCATTACCATTATTGAAACAAACGAACTCAGTGAAATAGTTCACTCAAACAAATACATTCCGGTTACCCAGATCGAAAAAGGATTTAAAATCAATTGGCATGAAGGGAGGCACAGCATGGCAGGCGGTAGGGCACAGGCTGGCTGGCTGACTGGCTTGCTGGCAGGCAGGCAGGCAGGAGAGCAAGTAGAGCAAAAACCCAAACCACTGAAATATGAAATATATCATTGAGGCGAAATAAATTTCATTTCAATTGGTTAAATTCACAATATCGTTACAATATAATTGTCAATTAAAATTAAAAAGCATATTTTGTTGGATATTTCGTTTGCGTTCTCTGTTGACCATCTGATGCGATTCTGATTGCAAGGGGTTTTTTTATAGTATTTTTTGAGGATTTTTATTGGAATACAATTTTATTGAACAGTTGAAGGAGAGATTATGATATTAATTGTAAATAGACTTGTAATTTCTTGATTATTGAAGGATTAATTTTACAATTATTCTGGTTTCTAATCTTTTTATAGTGGTTTTTTTTACAATTGTAATAATGTGTTGGTTTTTAATAATATACTTTTACAATAAGGATTATGATATTATTTCTTAGTTGTAAAATTTTAATTCAATATTTTAAGAAAAAATAGTTTGATCTGATGCAATTCTTTTCGCAAGAGTTTTTTTACAGTATTTTTTGAGAATTTTTTATTCAGGTTTCTAATCTTCTTAGTGGTTTTTTTACAACTGTAATAATGTATTGGTTTTGAATAATATAAAACACGTTTACAATGAAAGATTATAATATTATTTCTTAGTTGTAATTAAGGTTAATTCAATATTTTAAGAAAACATTTTTTTTTATTATTTAGCCTTGTTGTAAATTTTACAATAAACAGAAATCGCTAGAATTGAGAGATTAAATAATGACATGAAAGAAATTATTTTTTATACGAAAACAAATGCTTCTTTCACTGAAAATTATTTAGATTTTATGAAAGTGAGGTAATACATTTTCTATAAAATAGTTCATTCGTTTTTTAAAAAAGTGTAAAGGAGCGAAATCATTTCTATTAAGAAAATCTTAATTAAACTTCCTCTAATTAGAAAAGCTAGTTATTTTATCTAGTTACATTTCTCCGGTACTTCAAAGAAACTTTATTTTGCTGAGATGAAGAAAAAAAAAAGAATCTTTGAATTAGAGAAAGGAGCTGTTTATTTCAAAAACACTTTTGATGTGGTTTTTTCTCTGAAAATTAGTGAAGTTTTCATAATTTTCTTCTTACTTTGTAAACTTTACAATTACTTTGAAAGAACTATATTTTCTTTAGAGTTTTTTTTTAAAGAAGATTTTGTTTTTCCACATTTAATTGAATTCAAAATTATAACATGTTCTAAAATATCAGACATGATGGTAAATAAATGTGAAATAAATTTTTAGTTTTAAAGAATGTATCTCCTACAATACTGAAACACTTATTGAAACAAAAAATTTAAATATAGACAGATTCTTTAAATCTCTGTTTTAAAAATTAAATGAAACGCTTTTTTGTTTTATTTCGAAAGAAATCTGGTAAAAAAATCACTGTAAATGTGAGCTTTATTCATAAGAAATTATTAATGAATTTCAAATCATGGTTAGATATTTTAAAATATCTTAAATTTTTAGGGTTTCTTTAAATACACTTATGTGAAGGTATTGTCCAGGTATCCTTCGTAGAAACAAATGTTAAACGAAGAAATATTTGAGTTTAAGTTTCATAAAATACTTGAACTTCAATTTTAAAATATTTTGTGAATATTTATTTTTAAAATAGTTTTATTTCTTAAGATGCTTAGATTTTGATTTTCTTTTTTAAAAACAACAAGTGTTTTATTTTAAGACTTTAAATATATTTTTAATTAAGTCTTATTAAAATATTTAAAAATCTTCCATAATTAAAATATCAATATAAAACTCAAGGAAAATCAATGTTCAAATCGAATTAAATTCTTTTTTAATTTTTTGTTTAATGGCTATTAATTAAAAAATAATTCCTTGTAATTTTAAATGGCGACGTTTCGTTTTTTTTGTTGTTTAAATTCTCTTTGTATTCAATGCTAAAATTCATAAAATTATTAAAAAGCACAAGTGCATTCTCAAAAATAATTTTCTCAAAACTAATATCTTAAATTTTAAAACAACTATTTTGAAGCGAAACATTATTTTTTTCAGAAATTAATATCAATGCATTAAATAGAAAAACTTCGTTCTTGAACAACATTTTAAAACAATGGCTTTTTCTTTAATTTTAAAACTAAAGCTAAAGTGAAGTATTTTAATAGTAAAATTTTAAGTTCTACACCGGAAACTTTTAAACGTTAAAATTAATTTCTCTCAGTGATTAAATTTAAGTTCAAAAATCAACCACTAGAGCCACCTGGTGGGAATATATTTCAATTATGTCAGTGTTTTTGTAGTAGTCAAATAGACTTTTAAAACAGTTATCAGATTTAAAGATGGAACAAAAACCCTGAAAAAATCACACAGAATATTCTATTTTGAGAGCAAGCTTTAATTTTGTATAGTATTTTTTGTAGAATAGGACTAAAAATGAAGAACTGATAATTTATGTTTTCGAGTTTAATATTCCTTCAGGAACATTACATTTTATTTTCTCTGTATAAATTGATAAACAAATATTATTCCATTAATTTTAAGAAAGATTAAAAGATGTTTTTAAAAGAAATCCCTCAATATTTAACATTATTTTGTTAAAGAAACAAATTAAAGTTTTTAAGAAGAAATTCATTAATATTTAACAAAATAAAAATAATATTTAACTAACGAACAAATTACGCACCAGAAAATTCTAAATTTCACATTTCTTTTAATTTAACAAATGCTTAACTGGATTTAAAATGTATTTTAGAACAATACAATTTGAACAAATTATAAAATAAATATTCTGAAAATTTTTAAGAAAGTTTTGTTCAAACTCCATTAAATTTATTTTTAGCAGACTTTGAAAATGCATAATATTTCTTATTAAAATGCGATCCTTCACTCAAAAACCCAAAAAATTGTTGTAGAATTTTTTAAATTATAATTGTATGCAAAAAATATTAATATTTAAAGCTTTGTCGAAAGCGAATTCAATTTGGACGAATTTTAATTTTTACAATTATGTTCAACAATTATATTTTTTTAAAATTACGAGATTCTGTTGAAGCTGAAATTTTACTATTATAATTTGTAATGTATAAAATGTATTGAAAATGAGCAAAATATACTTCTCATATCGAAAAGTTTAAATTTTTAAGAAAACCAATATCAAGTACATACAGTTTTATTCGATTTTAGAAATATTGTACATAAAACTATAATATTTTATTTATTTATAAATTTGTTTTTATAAAATTGAATTTTTAAGTTTTATTTAAAACAATAAATTTATTTAAAAATCGATGATAAAATTTATTGTTTTTTTAAAATATTTATTAATAAATATTTAAGATAATTTAATTTAGGCTAAATTTGTTTTTCTCAACAAAAAAAAATATTTACTTTTTATTAAATTTTATTCAAACATTTCTAAATAGAGAAAATAGTCTTCGAATTCAAATTGGAAATTCCGTTAAATTCAAATTTTGCTTTCTTATTTTTTGGTTTTGTAAGGCAACTGTTAATAAAATTAGCTTTTGAATCATTTTCTAGATTCACCCAATTTTATCAGCTCTGTCTCAAACCCTCCATTACAAAATTAAAAAGGGTAGATTCTCGGGTCACTTAAAGTAATAAATTTCAACACCAAAAAAATAAAACAAAAACTGCAACCAACCATTTCGTCGCCGTCGCTTAAAAAATAAAATCTGCATGCAAGGTTTGTTTTAATTGGCTCAAATTGATTTCCAAGAACAAGATACAAATCATCTCCTTCAAGTCAACTCCATCCCACCCATCATTCCTCGAAAACCGGTTGCAATAAAGTGTGTGTCTCATTCTGTGCACCATCTGTTTCTTTTTCTCCGCATCTTTTTCGAAAGTGAAAATTTTGATTTATTTAAGAGTTTAAGATATTAAAAGAAACATTTTATAATGAATGACAAACCTAAGAAACCAACCGAGCGTTTAATTATTTGATTAGATAGGAATCTTTCTCACCTTTCCAAAGGTGTAACGCTGATGGATTTTTGTCATTTTACCCGAGTCATAATTGTTGACCCACACAATTGTTTCTCTGTCTCTTTGTTTCGACAGAATTTCAGTTTCGAGTGAAGCCGTAACCAACAAAGCGTTTGATTTCTTTACAAATTCCTTCCAATTTTTCATTATACACTACAACTGTCAAAATAAATTCTCTCCCCTTAATTTCATAAAACATATATACATCATGGTCCTTGTTCGATAGACAGAAAAAGAACTGGTGGTGCAGTTTATGCTTTGTGTGTCTTTATACTCTGTTGAGGAGGGAGGGTCACTAGGGATTGCAGTTTGGGTTCTTTCCACATACTCTCATATTCAATTCAATGCGATATTGTGGTGTATGGTAGATTTGAATGAATGACTGAATGAATGATGGTGAATGCTATTAATTCTTCGTCTACACCTGCCAGTTTCATGTCATTTCCTCCCAGCATGTCAAACGCACGAATATGTGTGTTTTTTATGAAAATATGATTTGACATGCGACGTACAACAATATCACGGTTGTAAGCTGGATGTTTCTATTTGATTTGACTTCGGGGATATATAGTATTTTCTCAACAAAGTGATTTTGTGTTTTCGGGGTAAAAGACTTGGATGGAGAGATTTTATTAAATTTTTTATTTAAATTTTAAAGAGGTGAAAAGGTTGTTTTTTTACAAATGGAAATGTTAGCAACAATTTAACAAATAATGTATATTTATCTCAAATAATATTTTTGTAGAGCGGAGCAAATCTTAGACTAGTAATCTTAAAAATATTTACAAGTACACATCAATGACATAATTCAAAAAATAAATGATTGTAAAATATTTGTAGAAAAATTACAATTAAATTTCAACTTCTTTTATTCTTATAAAATGTAGTTTTTATTTTTTTAAATATTTATATTATTCATAAAAAAATTAGATGATTTTCTACAATTTGAATTTGAAAGAATGTTACATTTTACAATTATAGTTTGAGCTGTAATTTTACAATTCTAATTTTTGAATTTATGTTATATAATTTCATATTCAACAATTAATATTTTTGAGTAATATGAGGTAGAACAACATGAGTTTATATAACATTTTTACAGGGAGACGTCGTAGGATATTATTGTATCAGTTTTGTCTCCCTTGGATCCACACGAATTAACCAAAATTACTAATGTGTTTAAATAAAAAAACTAGCAAACAAAAATTGAAAAAATTAATGTTTCTGTGGTGATGTATTTAAAATAATTGTTTGTAAAACGTTTTTTTCAAATTGATTTGGAAAAAGTTTACAGAAGGACAGGTGAAGGCAAGGACAAGGCAAAATTCTAAAAATCTTAGAGCAGTAATCTTAAACATATTTACAAGTATACAGCAATCCTGTAGTTCAAAAAAGAAATGATTGTAGCATATTTATAATTTTACTTGTAGAAAAATTACTTTTAAACTTCAACTTTTTTTTTTTTAATATTTATATTACATTTTCATAAATACAGTGATTTTCTGCTATATGAATTTGAAAGAATGTTTAATTTTACAATTATAGTTTGCGCTGCCATTTTACATGAGTCTATATAACATTTTCAGTTTTAGTCTCCAGTCAGAATATAAGTAGGGAAGTCAGTGAAATTAATTCTTTTAATATTTTGTTTCCGTAATTTATTTTAAATAAACTTATTACTTAAAGCTGATATTCTCCTGAATTTAAATGTTGTTCTTCCAGAATTTGTCGCTTTTGTGATCGGTAGTTATTTATCGATTACTATTATTAAAGAGAAGGAATTCTTGAAAATTTAAACATATATCGTTAGGATCATATATCATATATAAACTCAGGATCATCCGAGTGGAAGGCACATATGTAAACGCCTTAAAAACTGAATGTAAATAATATTGTAAATTTTGTTTTATTCTTTATTATAATAAATTATTATTACATATTTTTATTATTCGTTTATTTCTTCTTTTAATTATATGTTTTAAATGTTTATGTTTTTAAAACTCATCCCCAATATTGTGATTGATAAATATTCTACACTCAAAATTAGTGAGCTATACACATGTTAATGATTTTTTTACTGTTCATATATTTTTTGTGCAATATATATTTTTTTTGAGATTTTCACGTTTTGCTAATAAAAAAATACATGTTTTAAATGATGTTCGTATTCCACATATTTTAATGAGAGCATTGCACACTCAATAATGAAGACTATCATTCATATTTTATACGTACTTTAATGTATATGATTTTTTCCCATTGTTTTGAATGTATAAATAGCACATCTTTTATTAATTGTATATTACATATTTTGAAAAATTCCAAAAATTCCTTTTGAATCTGGTTTTGTAAATTAAACAAAAATATTTCCAACTTTTAAAATATTTTTTTCATCATTTCTTTAGGCATGATTTATTTTTTCAAGAGAGAATTTTCTTACTTAAGCATCTCATTAATATTAGAATTACATCTTAAATTTCAATTTTACACTCATATTCTTTATAGAAATTATTAGTTTAAGGAGAATCCATATAATATAACTAAACCCTCTTACAATTGAACATAAGTTTCCATATGAAAACCCATTACATGAAGTGAGTTTATTTTGACAAGGAAAAAAACGAATGGTAGAGGTAATGGGAATCGAACCCACATTCTCTTCCTAGAACTAGATTTTTGTTACGTTGTCCAAATCATTTCAATTTAAAACTTTATCCAAAATTTCAAATATACTACGAAATTATCAAAGGTTGCTCAATATGTTGCAGTAATATTAAGGAATGCTCTCTTTCTATATATTTATCAGCTGCTTTTCTATATCTGTGATTTAGTTTTCCCTCTTCCTCTAAAGTGAGTACACACAAAAAAAATACATATCTCTTTCCTTGAAAAATATAAAAAATAAGTGTAGCCGCGTAAAAATCTGATCCCAATTCCGACCACTGCATATTTAGCGTTAGCTATGATTTTCAGCCAATCAAAATTACGAAGCTTCCTCAAGCCAATAGGAATAGTTTAGTTTCTATTCGAGAGTCTAGAACTAAAAACCAACCTCTCTATACAAATAACTCCCCAAAACCTCACAATAACTTTCAATTTCCAATATTACGAAAAAGAAACTAAAAAAACCCAACTGCCACAAAAATTGCATGATGAAAAATCAAAAACCCAAGCTAGGAAGGCGTTTTGCGTTCACTTAATCTAAAACAATGGTCTAAAGCATATGCTTGGAATACACGAACCAACAACAAGAACATAATGAAGTGCAAAAACCGAAGCGGTCTTTCCGTTTCCGGGATTTTCCCTGGATTTCCATTGTTCAACACCATAGCGTGTAAATTGTGAAAACAACCAAGGCTGTACAACAAATTTCTATTGATTTTCTAAGTCCTTTTTAGTTTCTCACGTTTTTGACATTTTTTTCGGGTTAATTGTTTTATAGTTTATGACGAGAACGACGGTGTTCTTTCTTTCCTTCCTTAGCGCAGGGACATTTCTGATTGATTTTTGTTAACAACGCGGGTGGGATGGGATCTGCTTTAAAAGGGATTTGAATGAATGAGAAGTGAATGCAGTGCATTGAGCTATTTGTGAATTTTCATTTTATTGTCACCGCAGTAATCTTCTTATAGTATTGCTTTAGTTGTTGAAAAACGTGGTCTCTTCGAATGAAATTTCATAATTGTTAATCGCTTGAAACAGATTATTTTCATTCGTTTTATATTAAAATTGTGTTCCAGGGGGAACGTTTTCAGAATTTTTATTTGGTTTTAATTAACGAACTATCGCTTGTTTTTTTTTATATGATGGGAATGGTCAGAAGATTGGTTGTGTCATAAAATGGATGTAATAAACATGACTTGATTGACAATTCACTTGAGTGTGGAAAAGGGTTTGATGAAGATGTCAAGAAGAATTCAATTACATTTTGATGTTAGGAATTCAATTATCTGGTTTCGTTATTGTGTGTGTTTCCATTGATTTTTGCTTGTTATTTTATTTTTCTAGTCTTTTGTTAGTTTATGACAGGAGCATTGTTGTTTGATGGTGTTTTCTTGTTATTTTTTAAATTATATTTTTCGTGATTTTTGGCGGTCCTGCCAGGAGGGGTTGAGTTTTTGAATTTTAATTTTAAAAAAGTATTTTTATTCGAAGAATTCTTAACTAAAAAAAATTCTTTCTTAACTAAAAACATTTCTATTAGCTTTAATTTTGATCTTAGTAATTCCCACTAATTTCAAGAAAATAAAGAAATATTAGTGTTCACTATAATTTTTCATACAAAACTTAAGTTGATTCATTTTAGTTGTAATTACTATTTTATTATAATCAAGTTAATGAAAGTTGTCAGTTTTACTATTTTGTACATAAAAAATAATATTTATTAGTAATTTTTATTACCCTTTAAAGTTTATGACAAAAGAATTTTAAAATGAAATGGGAATATTTATAGTTTTTTCTGTTTTTTTGGCGGTCCTGCCAGGAGCTCTTCAATTTTAATTCGTGATAGTGAGATGATGGAAGTTCTTTGGATTTTATAGTATTTCTTCTCGAGAAATTCTTAAAACTAAACTATTTTTTTAAAGATTTATTAACTCTATTCCCTTGGGGTTTTTCTAGATATTTTCGTATTGTATTTTGTCTACAAATGTTTAATGTTTGTTATTTTTTGGCGGTCCTGCCAGGAGTTTTTGAAACTTAATTCGTGATTGATGGGAGAGAAGTTTTTTTTTGGTTTAAAGTATTTTCATTCGAATAATTCTTAACTAAAATATTTTTTAAGATTTATTAACTCTGTTTGTTTGGGTTTTCAAGAATTACATATTTTGTCTACTTGTAACTTAGAAGAAAGCTGCTCTGAACCTTAGAATGACGTGAAGTGAAACAAAGAAACTCCGAAGAGAAAAAAAAAAATAAAAATTACTGTATCATCACTACTAATTTATTCAATTCGCAATAATTCCTAAAACAAAAAATAACTAAAATTAGTACATATGAACGTTTTGAAACGTCACGTTAGGTCAGAAATTGTTAGGTTTAGGTTCCCCACTAACTTAGAATTTTAATAAGAAAAAATTTGATGGAATTTTGAGAGGAATGTATTTATAATTGATTTCTGAGATGATAATAGGTTCCTAGATTCAGAAACGTTTACTTTGGCAATGTATGCCCCAGAATATGTATGAGTCANGTATGGAGTAGATTTTTGAGAGGAATGTGGGAAATATATATATATATAGAAAATAATATGGGAAATATATATATATAGAAAATAATATTTCCCACATTCCTCTCAAAAATCTACTCCATACATTATTCT
>JXPG01024206.1:20554-36942 GCA_001015175.1 Megaselia abdita
TATCAAAAATATAAAGTTCTCCTAAGCAAATATGCATTTGCCTCAACATTATAACAAACAACTTCATGGCGTTCCTGCCAGGAGCTCCAAAAATCAACAGCTTCATGGCGTTCCTGCCAGGAGCCAAAACAAACAAACAAACAGCTTCATGGCGATCCTGCCAGGAGCCGATGGAACTGGCGTTCCTGCCATGAGCCAAAATAACCAACAACTTCTGGCGATCCTGCCAGGAGTTAAAAAATCAATATAAATTTGAAATTTCTTTTTTTTTATTTTAAAGAATTTGTCTAATAATTATATATCTAATTTGTTTTAATAGTCAGTGCGAGCTATTTTTGAAAGAACCGTATCTTAGAAGCTTAAATGAGACATTTATCCATCAATTGGACAACTTGAAGCCTCTCTTATAAATTCAGAAGTACTTCTGAAAGGAAAGGATCACAGAGCCTGGTTTTCAGCCTAGCTAAGCAGACAAATTATTTTGTTTATAGAAAACTATATCTTTTAAAAAACAAAGTAGGCGTTCTTAGAAGACTTTTTGTAGAGACATTTCTTCTATGATTTTTTTTAAAACGAAGTAGGCGTCTTTCTAGAAATATGTTTTATTATACAAAAATTATGTATTTGACTTTTGTTATTTTTTTAAAACTTATACACTGTTTTGAAAAAGTATATTTTAATAGCAAAATAATGTTAAAATTTAGAAGGAATGTATTTTTTATTGTAAATTTAGTTTTGTTTGTAAATCTTACAATAGCAAATTTTGTGAAAGTAATTGAACATTTATTAAACGGTGATATGCATTAATTAAATTTTAGGCACTTTTAAAATGTTTCATCGTTGGTTTAACTCTCTCGTTTTCCACTCTGACGATTCTAACTGAGTTCGATCCTCAGTGCAAACGTCAGAATTTTTCATAAGAATTTCATGTTATTTGGAGATTTTAGCTTTGTGATATTTTATGAAAGAGAGCATACATTTACACTGTTTTAAAAAATTATATTTTAAAAGAAAATTAAAGAAGCATGTTAAAATTTAGGAGGAATATATTTTTGTTGTACATTTTTTCTTTGTTTGTAAATTTCACAATAGCAAACGATATTTCTAATTTGAAGAAAATGCAAAACTTAAATTTTAGGCACTTGTAAAAACACTGACGATTCTGAGATCGATCCTCAGTGAAAACATTAGTATTTTTGGCAGATAACCACTTCTTTAAAAAATCTTAATTTTTCTTTTTTTGTTCTTTTCTTAATAAAGAAGAAAGAAGACTTCTTTGAATAGAATGGTAATCTTTGTCGGGATCTAGAAATCTTAAAGACTTCTCTTAGTCTTAGAAAAAGTATTTTTTGAGTGCTCTCAAATTATTCTTTTCTAAGCAAGCTAAAAAATGTCTAGAATAAATAGTCTATATAAAATCTAAGAAAAGAGAACAAAACATTTAATTTCTTTTTTCGCTCATATTGAATTCTAGAGACTTAAGAATAATTTTTCAGATTTAAGAATTCAAATATCTTATAAGAAACTCGAGAATATCGGCTATTTGTATTTTGGTATATTTCAAACTAATAAAGGCGAAACGAGTCCTAAGGAATTTTTCAACTTTCAAATAAGTAACTCTTCAACGAATTAAATGTTTCGTTTAAATTTGTCTCGTGTGATGGAAATGGAAACTTTTAATTTTTTAAACTGATTTCTCTCATTTCGCACTAGTCAGTTATATAAATCCAATTTTAAAATATTTTATTTATCTCTAGAAGAATTTTAATAGATAACTTCAGACGTTAAAAAGAATTTTTCAAGAAATCTTTAGACTTCTTAAATAATACTTAAGAANGGATTTTTTTTAATTTTAAAACTTATTTTACTCAGTGTTACTTCTTACATCTTTCTTATTTGGTACTAGTCAGTGATATAAGAACAATTCAAATTCAAATATAAGAACAATTTAAATTCAATTCCTGCCAAGAGACATTATGCTATCACTTAGGAAACGTGGAAGAATGACAGAGCCTGGTATCGAGCCTAGTAAGTTAAGATGCTTTACCAACTATAAAAACACCTTTCATTTGCTGCGGAATAATATATCTTATACAAAAATGTTTAACTTTTGTGATTTTTTTCTAAAACCAAACATAAATTTACACTTTTTTGAAAAACTATATTTTTTTGTCTGTAAGTTATCAACCTTCCCTTCAAACATTCCACCCCTGCAACGAAAGTAGTCCCCATTCAAATGTCTTCCGGATCCCGAAACACCCCACATGATTACCACCACAAGGGTTTACAAAGCCAATTAGCAACACATGAACACTAATTAGTATAAATTTAAGGACACCTTTTAATCGACAAGTTGTCAACTCTTCTGGCTAATACGAAGGAGGTTTCAACACGAAAGTGGGAGGAACTGGACACTAACTATATAGCAGAAAGTGTTCAAAGGGCATTCAAATTTTTTCTCCGTTAAAATTAATTCCAAAGAAATTGATTGAAAAGTGAATGACCACTAATTACAGAATGTAATTAAAAATTCTTTGGAAATAGTTCATTCACTTTTCCGACTTCCCTTTTCAATTAAGCTACTTAGTTCTATAATTGCAAAGACGATATTGAAAGGTAAAATGGCCAGCTGTCCATACTTAATAGCTGGCTATAAAAAGTGCCATTATAAAATCAAAGCCATTAAACATATTCCCAAAAACAACCCAATTATGAGTTGAATGACCATCAATTAAAACCAACAAGCAAAACACATTAGCAAGGACTCTAAAAACATTTCGTTACCCCCATTAAAAAGCGAATTAAAAACCATATTGGGAAACACATTGTCACCGAAAAACCATCTCAGTGCCCCAGAGTTCTAGATATGAACACTATAAACTTGTGGGTAAAGTATTCTGTAAACAATAATGTTTAGTAAATAACAATAAAAATAATAATATTTCAATAATTCATAAAGCCATATATTGTTTTCTGTTTACATTTACACTATTCTCCTATGTTCACCCATGTACGAACGCAACTTACATACTCTCCATATTCTCTATACATACAATACATGCCTCTCCAGTTTTAGTTTTACATTTTCATAATGAATTATTCTACATGCTATAGAGTATGGCTGACTAACATACATCATCATCACGATTGTGATGACGAACGTGAGTACTGGGCATTTCAAATTTTCACTTTTACATTCCTTGGAAGGAATTTACATTGAGGTTTACGATCTAAGTATTTCATACTTGGTATTAGGTTTTTTTCACTGCTCAAATGAAAGTGAGATTTTATTTTATATTTTGTTAGTTATTGTTGAATTTTAGATGAAGGTTTTATTTTGTTTGATTTTTTTTATGGCGATCCTGGCAGGAGATTTTGGTTTCCTTTGATGCTTCTTGGCTGCATTTCAGTTGCCCTTGTGATTAAGTCAAGAAGAACTGAATTAGTGAAAGACGACAAATCTTAAGCCCAAACTCCAAATTGTAATTTCTGAAATTGGAAAAGGCTCTGCAATTATGACAAGATAAGATGACTCAGTGAAAAACGAAACTACTCGGGCGCCAACTCGAAGGAATAATTCATGAAATCTGAAAAGAAATATTTTTACTTGCAACAATGGAAATTGTGATTTTTAGATGAACCATAAAGTTATTTTAGTTTACATCATGGCGATCCTGCCAGGAGATTTTGCTCACGCGATTATGACAAGACGAGATAAATTAGTGAAAGACGAAACTACTCGGGCGCCAACACAAAGTCATTATTCTCTGAAATAAGAAAAGAAGTATTTTATTTATATACTTATTCAACTCCAAATTGTAAATTCTGACATTTGGAAAGAATGATGTTTTACTTGTAAAAATAAAAGTTGGGATTTTTAGATTAAGGTTTCAGTTATATTAATGTTTTTTCCTTGGCGATCCTGCCAGGAGATTTTTGAAAGGTTTTTTTATGAGAGGTTATAGACTTAGTTTCCTTTGGTGCTCCATGGCTGGTTATGATTTACTATCACGATTATGACAAGATGAACTGAATTAGTGTAAGACGACAATCCTTATGCAACAGCTTCAAATTATAATTCCTGAAATGAGAAAAGAAGTATTTTTTAATTGCAATTTTTAGATGAAGGTTTCAGTTATTTTATGGCGATCCTGCCTGGAGATTTTTGAAATTGTTTTTATGACTTGATTTCCTTCGGTGATTGATTATGATTTGCTCTCGCGATTTTGACGAGATGAGATGATTTTGTGGAAAACGACAATCCTTTAGCCCCAACTCCAAATTATTATTCCTGAAATTGGAAAAGAAGTATTTTTTACTTGCAACAATGGAAGTTGTGTTTTTTAGATGAAGGTTTCATCTAAAAAAAATTTATGGCGATCATCCCAGGAGAATTTTGAAATACATTTTTATGAGATTTTATATGAACTTAGTTTCTTTTGGTACTTAATGCTTATAAGTTGCTATAGTGATCATGAAAAGATGGACTGAATTAGTGAAAGACGACACTCCTTGGACCCAAACTCCAATTTTTAATTTCTGAAATTAATAATGAAGTATTTTCTTACTTGCAACAATGGAAGTTGGGATTTTTAGATGAAGATTTCAGTTATTTTTTAATTAAATTCATGGCGATCCTGCCAGGAGATTTTAAAATACGTTGTAATAAGATGTGATGGACTTGGTTTTTTTTTTTTGCTCAATTTGATGAACAACTAACAACTGGAACTGAAATAATGAAATACTAGTCTTTTTCTCTTTGCTCGGGCTCCAAGAAAGACAACCTGATCTAATTCTGCTTGGGCATTAACTCATAACGAGAATTTCGAACATCAATTTCCATGTCAGCTCAAGAATTGTACTGAACTTTCTTCTAAGAAAGATCCTTCGTCAAATCAGAAGTATTTAGTTCATGGCGATCCTGCCTGGAAATTTTTGATATAGTTTATTTTAGATATAATTTCAAATATCTGGAATACAAAAAGAATACACATCTTTAACTTTCATTAGAATGGATATTTGAGAAGGACAACGTTTGCTCTGCTCGGGCGCCATTCATCGCAATTCTAATAAAGATCCTACGACTTCCTTCCTTCAAGTCAATAGGAGACTTTGTTTTTAATAAGATATTTAATAACTTAACATATAATAAGATATTGATAACTTTAATAATTTCTTTACGCCACTTATCACAACATATTTTTTTAATTCAAAAACCAACAACTTGCATTCTGTGAATAATAATTGCCACCCACAATTCTAAGACTTTATTACACTACTTTTCGAAATCCAAACACATGTCCATTAAAGCTTAAAAAAATTAAAAGCATAAATATTATCAAAAAACCTAGACAGAAACGCCATAAAATTTGTTTTACTTTACCAAAGATAATTACAATTTTTCTTACCAGACAGTTTAATTGTTTTCTATGGTGAAAGTAAATCAGTAGGCTGAAGGGTTGGTTGCACGTACTTCTCATAAAGCTGTTTATAATAATTTTCAGAATCCTTTGACTAGGGATAATAGCTTTTAGTTATTATTATTAATTGAAAGAATATTTTTGTTGGTTTCTCTAGGGTTTCTGTGATAAATGTGCCCTACTCTCATTATCTTAGAGGATTAATGATTCAAATAGCCTTTGTTGCTCTTGGGAACCAAACTATCATGCTATGAAATAACCACAAATAAGGGTGCCAGTTACCATGCTCTACGCCCACTTTCGATTATTCTCCCTGTTAGACTTAATCATATACTATATCATCGAAGCTTATGGCTGTAGGAGGTTCCTCAATGATATAAATAGACTCTCGCATGTCTAGGACTTTCATATGCGGTTATATGAATTGATATCTTTAAAAGTATTTTGTTTCATTTTAAGGTAATCTAGTTATTATTGGATTGAAATTGCTTATTTTGATTTCGGGTTTGTATTACAATTGTCTTAGATGCTGGCTTTGTAAGTATGTATGGTATTTTTGTCTTGATTTCAAGAAATTGGAAATTAAATTTGTAATAATTAACTCAACGATTAAAATCAAAGTTCTTCGTTTGAGATGAAAAATTGTTTTATTATTCAAATTGTAACTTATGGCGCCCGATCAGGCTTTATAATTTGCTTTGAAGCAGTTGCATTTCATTACTTGACTAGATTGAATTGTATTTATACTCAGCGATGAATAAATTACAAGGCTGATGGCGCCCGAGAAGTATTTTGATTATTATTTCAATAATTTTTATGATTTCTTCATTATAAGCTAATTATAAAGCTTGTGGCGCCCGAGCGGGATTATTACTTTGCCCTGAAGCAGTTACCTTTCATTGATTTAATAGATACTTTTCATTGTATAATTGTATTTGTACTTATCGATGAATAAATGTCTTCTAATTACAAGGCTAATGGCGCCCGAGTCGAATAATTGTTTCGTTAAAGATTGCTTCATTTGATTCAGGACAGTGTTTCATTGTTTTTAAAAAAAATCGATCTTGAGCTGTATTATTATCTCTATAATTGCAAACGATTTCTTTATTGAGTTGAAACATTGTTTGGTTATTCAAATTGTAACTAATTACAAGTCTGATGGCGCCCGAGCAGGATTCCTCATTTGGTTTGGAGCAGTTTCATTTCATTACTTTACTAGATACTTTTCATTGTATAATTTTATTTATTCTCAGCGATGAATAAATGTCGCTTTGCCAACCCTGACGCCCGAGCGGTATTTTTATTATTTCTATAATTGCAAATGAGATCTTCATAATTAAGCAAAGAAATTGCTTGGTTTTTCAAATTGTATCTATTCTATTGAAGAACAGCTTCATTTAATTCAGATGATCTGAGAAATTGCTTGGTTATTGGAATTGTAACTAATTACAACTACAGAAATTGTTTGGTTTTTCAAATTGTGGCTAATTATAAAGTTTATGGCGCCTGAGCCGGATGGATTTTTTATTAAAAGAGAGCTTATTTGATTCAGAGATACTGTTTGATTGTTTCAAATGATAGCTTACTTAAGATTAGAGCCCGAGCAGTATTTTTTTTATTATTTCTATAATTGTAAATGACTACTTCATTGAGCTGATTATTAAAATTGTTATTAATTACAATGGCGCATAAACAGGATATATTTTTAATTTGCTCTAGAGCTAACTTAGCTACTGCAACAAAGACACTTCTCATTTATTCAAATGATTATACTAAATTTGGCGCCCGAGCAGGATGGTCTGAATATTTGTTTACTTGACTTGTCAGGATCTCCGTGGAAAATCTGAAAACTACCTCTTATATTGCAATTGAATTCCTCGGAATGGTCTGAATATTTACTTACTATCTCTTGTTTTAATACTGAAATGAGAACTCATTTCATCCCAAAACCTGACATAATTTGAAAGTGGCAACGAATTCAAACTTTCAATAGACTCTTGTCAAGAAAATCTAAAAACCACCTTTTATATTGCAATTAATTTCTCTAAAACCACAGTTGAAATTATACTCGTAAAAATGCAACAGAGACACTTTTCATTTATATAAAATGCTAGCTTAGATTGGCGTCCGAGCAATAAGCAGTTGAATATTTCTTACCATGCTTTTTACAATAGCGAAACTAGGGCTCATCTCAACCTACAACAAGACAAAATTTGAATAGACTGTCAGGAAAATCTACAAAAAACTGCCCACTTGAAACCACCTTTTATATTGCAATTGAATTCCTCGAGTAAACCAAAAAACAGTTGAAATTATTCCCGTGACAATTCAACAAAGTATAGTGAAAACAAAAAACCTTTGAAGTGGAAAATTTCAAATGAAGGAAATGAAATTCCAATGAACAGTAAATATCCTCCCCTGTTTTTAATTACCCATTCCAGGAGCAAGAAATCTACAATAGCGAAATGAAAATACAGAGAAAAAAAACCATAAAGCAAGCCATTCAACGTCCATTGCCATCTCGACAATCTTCAAAACACGGACAAAATTTTATGTTTATCTCAGCAATTTTACTTATCATTAAAAAGTATATTCTTTCGACAATAAAGCAAACTTTCCACCGTTCTCGTTCCTATTCTACCTTTGATTTCATTTCACTTACGTTGGCTGTTATTCCCTTCTATCTGGCACTTTCCTCCTTTCCACCTATAAAAACAGTTTAATTTCAATTTACATTTCAGTTCGCTTTATCCGTCCCCTTATCGGCGCCTTCTATCACTCTTTTTGCGCTCTATATTCATGACCAGACTGTCAATTCCTTAACTAAATAAAGATAGCATCTAATTCGTTAAGAGCCATCCATTCTCTTCCTCAATGAATCCAATATTTCATCGGTCTCTCTTTTCATTTGCTTTGGTCCTCTGTTACCTCATCCTACGCTACGCTACGAGTCTGCAGATATATAGCTAGCAAAGTGGTAGTCAGTCGGTCTTTCGGTAGTCGTTTTTCCTCATAATCCCTAAAAGGAAATACGCTGCTTTTAACCTCATTAGCAGACCAGTAGGAAGGATTTTTTATCATCATCATTTTCTTTAGTCGTTCGTTATAAAGAAATAAATTAGGACGCTGCTTAAGAGAATTATGTCATTCAAAAGAGAGGATGAAGAATAATAAAGGTCTGATCAGGATCAGGTAGAGTGAGGCAGGCAGGCACTCAGTCAGGCGAGGCACCAACTTGGGAATTAGATCTATTGAGTAGACAAAACGAAAGAGGAACTAAAAATCACCTGTCGTTAACACTACCTGTTAAGATTGGATTATGGGTTTTTTAATCTTAAGGGTTTTTGGTTTTATGAGGGTGTTTTGTTTTCGTGAATAAGAGTAATAGGACTACTGTTGGTTTTTGTTTGGTTTTGTTTGCCTCAGGTTAATTTTGTTGGCCATTCTGAAGACTAAGTCTTTTAAGAAAAATTAAATTAAATTTGTTATATCACAATGTTAAAAATATAATTATCCTTTTTAGTAAAATGGTGAAATTTACCCCAAAAATAGGGTTGTATATACAGAACTATTTTCATTAGAGTGAATTTAAAACCCTTCATTTCTTCATTGTGCTAAGTGAGTGCTTCAGTCAATCTGTGGAAGAGTTTTAATGGCGTGATCGGGCTTATTAATGAGAAGAAGAGTGCACGAGTGAATGGATAAGTGCTTATGTGAGGTAGTGAATAGATGAGAGCTTGAGTGAGTAGATAATTGAGTGACTGCCTGAGTTCCTTTTTTTCAATTTGGACTATCCTTCTATGGTTTCTGTTTTTCAACCATAAAATCTCAAGATTTATATATATTATTGACATTTAATTTATTGCTTTCCTCAAAATAAGTTTTCCATGAAAATTTTCTTATGAGAAATCTAATATTTTTTTTGAGGGAATTGATGAGTGCTTACGATTATGAATGAGTGGATAACTTAGTAAGTGAGGAAGTATATTAAGGAGAAAGCTTGAGTGAGTTGATGATTTTTAGTGAGTGAGTGAATAATTGCGCTTAGAATAACATTAGAATGGGGAGTAAGAACGTGATGGAAGAAGATTTTTTCGTTAACGTATTGCAATGGTTAAGATAGTAGTAAGACCTACAAGATAGTATAATTTCCTTGTCCGTAAGGGATTCCATAAATCCGAATTGATTGAAGTAGATTTGTGAGTGTTTGATAGAGTGAGTGGATGAGTACTTCAGTGAGTAATTAAGAGGAAGAGTATATGAGATGAATAGAACAAAACTTGAGTGAGTTAATGATTAAGTGAATGCGGGGATCACTGGAATGGACTTTTGCTGGAATGTTAAATATTAATTGAGCTTAGAATACCATTTGAATGGGGAATAAGAATGTGATGGTAATGGTTCTGATGAATAACGTTTCATAATTTCAGGTTTAATTATTCGAATGGTATAAAGTTAGTCCTGTCATTATTTAAAAAAAAACAATAATAAAAAAGATACAATTCTGACAAAATTAACAAAAAACGTGAAGATTGCGAAAACTGTTGTGTAGGACAGACAAAACAAAAAATTTAAAAACAGAAGTCACAGTACTTTCCACAAAACTCTTATTTCATGATATTTTTTTCAAATTTCTGGTTTGTATAAAGATATGATTCAAAAAATTATATAAAATGATAAATTTACTCCCATTCCTGAACGAAAAATTCTAATCCACAACTAAATTTCTCAAGAAAAAATGTTTGGAAAAAGAAAACAACATCTTTTTATTATAAATTTTAATAATAACAATTTTGGTAGAAAATTAGTTCTCTCAAACTATCAAAATTAGTTTCTAACTGTCAAAATTTGCTTTAATGATTCTTTTTAAAGTTATTATTATTCTTAAAATTCTTTCTTTTATTTTATTTTATAATTTTTATTAAGTTTCACATATTTTTTGTAAAAAATTGAAAATGGAACCTTTCAGTGGTTTTTGTTTAGAGAAATTCATTTCTTTGTACTGTCTTTTTTAAGAAACTTTTCTTCAAGAAATGTTTACATTTATTTTTCACATATTTTTTTGTATTTTTTATTTTTGTTCGTTTTGAAAAATCAATTTCTTTAAATTTCCTTTGTAAAGAAACTATTAATTAAAGTAAATTAAATAAATTTCATTAAAAAAAGACAACTTTTTTCCACATATATTTTATCCTTTGAATGAAGCATTATCTGAAACAAAAATTAAATATAACCCCTTTGTGATTTTTTGAGCCAAAAAATCAACTTCTTCAAATTGCCTTTTCAACCAAACTTTTCTTTGAAAAATTCTTTTAATTGATTAAATAAAGAAAATTCCATTCAAAAAATATTCCAATTTTTTTGTACAGTTTTTTATAAAAATGCAAAGGGTTACCCCTTTGTGGTTTTTTGGGTCGAAAAATTAACTTTTTAAATTGCCTTTATAAAGAAAATTTTCGTCTACTAGAAAGTCTTTTAATTTATTAAATTAAAAAGTTTCTATAAAAAAAAAATCAATTTGGTTTCATATATTTTAAAAAATATACAAAATTGATACCCCTTAGTTATTTTTTGTGTAGAAAAATCTACTTTTAAAATTTTCTTTTTAACTAAACTTTTCTTGTACAAAGCCTTTTAATTGATAAAATTAAGAAATTTTGATAACAAATGTTCACATATTTTTTGTAAAAAATGCCAAGTACTCCTTGCCTTTTTAATGAAACTTTTCTTCTATAAAGTATTTTCATTGATTAAATTTAAAAAAAGTCATATAAATAACAATTATTTAAAATTTAAAAAAAAAAAAATGCCAAGAGGTGCTCTTTAGTGATTCTCCTGTCCAAAAATCAACTTCTTTAAATCGCCATTTAAACGAAGCTGTTCTTTTAAAAAGTATTTTAATTTATTATATTTTTTACATATAACTTTTTTAAAATGCCTTTTTAATTTAAAAAAGAAGGCAAAGTTAACTATTTTTCAATTGGCGATCCTGACAGGGGACTACATTTAATTTAATAATTAAAACCTTTAACAGTAACCAGAACAGTATTTGTCACTTGGCGGTCCTGCCAGGAGACCAAAAATTAAAAGATTTAAATCACGAGCTCTTAATTGAAAGTAAATCTTGTCTGAAAAAGAGTGAACTGTGTGTCAGTGTTTGGCGATCCTGCCTATAGAGTCTCAATTAAAAGCAAATCCCTCGATATTTTCCAAACCCCTACGAGAGTCAAGTCCTATTCACATATCATCCCTTCCACACCAATTATTTAAATAGTCAAGAAATCCATCATCTAATTAGTTTCTCTTAACATTTTTACTATAATTTCTAAAAAAAAAAAAATACCAAAACCAACAAAAACCTCTTTCCTATGAATCCTGAAGCAAAACCTTAAAACACAAACCAGAACAGGATAAAGGAAGTAAAGAATAATGTAAACTAATCTAAAAGTCTCAAAAACAGAATGATGTAAACTGTAGTGTAACCAGATACTAGGAAATGAAAGGTGGGTTTGTGTAGCGTCTATCTGAAAAGTCAAAATACATGTGTCATCCGAGAGTGAAAGATATATATCTTAGTTGGAAATGGCCCGCATAAATATACTAATTGACTTTTAGAGCACGCATTTAAAACGCGACAAAACATCACGCACGGTCATTTCATTTCATTCATTCATTCCATATTCAACCATTCCATATGTGTAGTTTCATGTACAAAACCGAACATCCAGATAGATAGATGGTATCTATCATATGGTTTTTAATATGAAAGGGTCATCATTTTCTGTTCATTTAAACAATGGACTTTGGTTAATCGTAATGTGGGAGTCTATAGAGACAATGGATGAAGTGAACGTTGGAATTTTTCAAGCAAGGGTCTTTCGTCTATCCTCTATAGCTAACCGACCATTTCATATTCTAGAATGTTGTTTGAATTGTTAACTAAATACTGCGGGTTTTAAAATCTGAATTTAATTTATGAATGGTCTGTTTGGGATTGGATTGGACTGGACTGAACTGAACTGGTCTGCACTGTCTATTCGGAATAATGGAATTCTCGTGTATTAACATAGACATAGTGGTTAGTTGATTTGATTTGATGAGTATTGTATAATTTTTATTGCATTTCATTCAAATCGCTTGGATTTTAATTGAAAGGCTTTGGTTAAGGCACACTTGTATGTGGCTGGCTTGCTTTACTGCTTGTTAGTTGGATTGTCATGCAGTTAAATAGAATTACTTGATTGAGATTAGTTTTATGGGGCAATTTACTATCATTAGGGATTTGTTGGCTCTTTTTTTCATTTCAATGGAGTGGGTTTTGGTTTTGGGATTTTGTTTGGTATGCCTATCTTTCTGACAAACAAAACTCTGATACTGCGCCCTCAGCATAAAGAAAGCATGTACTTCTTATTGAAAAGGGGAAAAAAAATCAATTCGAAAGGACATAATATTGAGAAATATCCCCATCAAAGTAAAGTATCATCCTTGTAATAATCCCTTGTCAGTCGTCTGTAATGATGTCAGTGCTGTCTACTTTTCGAAAAAGATTTCAAAATATAAAATTACTAATGAGAACATGTAGGCATCAAACATCAACCATCGAGGGAGCCAGAATTCGAAGAGCACCTGCCAACCTGTACTGTACTGTCACCGCCTATCCCATGTGAAAATGGTATATATTGGTAGACCACAGTTTCCACTTGATATAACATAAGGGTTAACTAACGTAAATATAAAATCATTTATTCTACAATAACCAAACAACATCAACGGACCCTTTCTCTTCTCGTTCTCATCGTAGTAATGGTCATTATACGTTCTCTCTGATTAACAAAAAATAAATTTGCATATTGTTGTGATGCGATGGAATGAAATGAAATGAATGAAAATAAATGAGAAAAAAGAGTAATTTATTGTTGTTGAAAACATAGCATGTACCTACTTTGATATCGACGAAACTACTTTACATTACTGTATTTTATAGTAGCTAAATGACTGACTGAATGCCTGCCTGCGTTGTTTCCCAGAATCATTCATACCATACAAAGGAGGGGAGTGCCTTTATGGTTTTCGGGTCACCTCACCCGTCCCTCCACATGATTCTCTCGTCACAACTCTTAGCGTGATCAAATATTTGTTTTACATTTAAATTTAATTTCATTTTTGAGACCAAACGGTTGTGGAATCACGAAATGATTTTTCATTAAAGGTGCAATTTATATGAAGATGGGTGGAGAAAAACGTAATTAAATACTCTTTTAAAAATTGGTTCAGGAAAAAGTTCAAGTATTCACAATTAGTTAAATTAGATAGGAAGTTATATTTTAGGCATATGACTTTCAATCTTAAGTAAATTTTAACATTTTTTTTTATAATTTTTTTATTTCTTGATCTATATTTTTATACCAAGTATAAACGTAAGAAAATAATTGTAGAATTAAAAATAATACAACATAAATTAAAAAATTATAATTGTAAAATAGCAATATGACTGTAAAAACTACAAAAAATAAATAATCGTAGAAAATAATTGGATTTTTTAAATTTAAGAAATAGAAATACAACACAATTAAATATTAAATATAAAATTCACAAATTCCGCATTTTTGTAGAATTAAAAAAAACATAAAATTAAGATTGTAAAAAATTATTGCATTTTTGAAAATAAACATTTTAGAAGTTCTACAATAAAGATAAAAATCTAGAATTTACAATAAACCAAAAATGCGAACAAAACTTAATATTATACAAAATAAATTCTACAATTATAATTGTAAAATTGCAGCTCTATTTTATTTGTATAGAATTTAAGAAACAATAAAAACTAAGATTGTAGAAAGTAATTGTATTTTTGACAATTGAAATTTGTTTAATGAATAAATATTTAAGTCTATACTATTCACAAGCAAAAAATACATAACAAAAATACCAAATATACATTTAAAAAAAATAATTATAGAATTTAAAATTATACAAGATAAACTCTAAAATTGTAATTGCAAAATGCAGCTTCTACTATAATTGCAGAATTAAAAAAAAATTGAGAAATAATAAATATTCAATATTAAAATTTTAGAAGTTCCACAAAATATTAAAATCTACAATTTACAAAACAAAAAAAAAGTAATGTACTTAGAACATTTTTATAATCGATTATAACTTAGTTGTAGAAACTATACAACTATTTGTAATTTTATAAAAAAATAATTAAATATAAATATCTTAAAAAATACAATCTTGTCTAAAATATAAAATTATAATTTTTAAAAAAATTGTAATTTAATAAAATTGTAATAAAAAAAAATATAGAAAATAATAGCATTTTTTTTAAATTTATGAAAAAGAAATACACAACAATTAAATATTAAATCTGCAATTTACAAAAAAACAAAAAAAATATACAAGATAAATTCTTAAATTGCAATTGCAAATTCGCAGCATCTATTGTTATTGTAGAATTAAAAAAAAACACACAATTAAGATTTTTTCAAATAATTTAATTTTTTTTATAAATACATTTTTTAGAAGTTTTGCAATAAAGATCTAAAATTTTAACAAACAAAAAATACAATTTTTTTTAAATTATACAAAATAAATTCTAAAATTATAATAGCTCCTATTTTATTTGTAGAATTTAAGAAACAATAAGTTAGATTGTAGAAAATAATTGTATTTTTAAAAAATTTAATTTTTGGAATTCATAAATATCTAAGTCTACAATTTACAAGACAAAAATCAATGAAAACATACAAAATATACGTGTAAAAAATTGTAGAATTTAAAATTATTAAAGATAAACTCTAAAATAAAAAAAAAAAGTTTGGAATTAATAAATATTCAATATTAAAATTTTAGAAATACTACAAAATATGAAAATCTACAATTTACAAAACAAAAAAAGAAATGAATTACAATCGATTACAACTTAATTGTAGAAACTATACGACTATATGTGATTATATTAAAATTATAATTTAAGAAATTTAATGTTATTTTTTTCAAAAATACAATCTTGACTAAATTATATAATTATAATTTAATAAAGTTGTAATCAATAAAAAATATACATTTTTTTTAATTTTTGATTTCTTATTTTACGAATTTCGAAATTTTTTAAATTGTGTTTTGTAATATTTCTAGGGATGAGAAAAATATATTTCTTTTTGAATTTTATGCTTGATATAAATTGCTTTATTTTTAATTATTTCTTTTCTTTTGAATGTTTGTTTTAATTACTGTTTCAAACATATAATTATAATTTAGTAAAGTTGTAATTAATAAAAAATCTAAAATGTTTGTTTAAATTTGTTTCTTATTTACTAATTTTGAAATTTTTTAAATTATGTTTTGTAATATATCTAAGGAAGAACAAATAATTTTTTTTTTTTTTGAATTTTATGCTTGATATAAATATAATAAGGGTTTTTTTTTTAATATTTCTTGTCTATCGAATGTCTGCCTTAATTAATATGTTTTTTAAGAAAATTTAAAATTTTTAAATTTTGTATACATTTTTGGCTTGGGTAATTTATTAAATAATAATTGTAGAAATTAAAAAAATAGAATTGAAAATTTATTTTGAAAATTTTAGAATTACAAATACATTATAATTAATTATTACAATCAACAATTTACAAACAAAAAAAACATAATTAAACAAAAAAAATTAAAATTGTATACGATCAATTCTAAGATAATAATTGTAAAATGGCAGTCTATTGTAATTGTAGGATTAAAAAAAAAATTATGAAAAAACAGCATTTTTTGAAATTTTAATTTTAAAAATATTACAAATACATTTTAAAAATAACAATTTTAGAAATTTTGTATTAAAATATAAAAAACAAATTTTCTAAATCTTATAATTATAGGAATGTTGTTATTTAATATTTTTCTACAATTTAAATAACAAAAATTCTAAACAAAATTTGTCTTGACTTTTTTTCTTTATTTTTTAAATTGGATATT
>JXPG01024286.1:522-11169 GCA_001015175.1 Megaselia abdita
CATATTCGGCATCTCACAATCCCTTCTTTCTTTGGGGTTCCCTCATACCAATTGTTTCGGTAGCGGCGGTTTTTATAGATTCTTCACATAGCTTCAAGTACCCTTACTGGCAAGACGAGCGGATATTTTTTTAGATTCTACTTCCTCAGGCAAGTCCAATAATTTTGCAGTCACTGCATTCTCATATTACTGTTTCATGGTGGCGAACTTTTGTTGTTGTTGTATTTTTTACCTTTCAGTTGTTATCTTAAAACGTACGTTGGCTCGCACGAGGTTATGATCAGTAGAGCCTATATGTGCTCCTCTCATGGATCTAATAATATTCTCATATTATGACTATAAATCCTATCTAAGGTTTTTCAACGAGTTTGCAAATTTTCTTGNGATGACTATAAATCCTAAAGGTTTTTCAACGAGTTTGCAAATTTTCTTGGAGGTGATGAGCTTGGCTAATCGGATTGTCTTTCATTCCGAAATGGTTTCTTATTGACAGCATAATTCCAAGAAAACTACAAATAAAAATGGTATTTCATATTTTTTATAAAAATTCCTATTCACCATTCCAGAGCACTAATCAACTTGGATTCAGCCGGCTGTGGTGGAAGAGAAATTTTGTTCCAGTCGGGGCCTAATCATCCATGGCTAATGAAATATTACAAAAAGTTTGCAAAGCATCCTTATGCCTCAACCATCGGAGAAGAACTATTCCAAAACGATTTCATCCCAAGTGACACTGATTTCAGAATTTTCAGAGATTATGGGGAAATTCCTGGATTAGATATGGCTCACACTCAAAATGGATATGTGTATCATTCGAAGTATGATCGGTTCAATGTAATGCCAACTGGAACTTTCCAAACTACAGGAGACAACGTTTTAGCTCTAGCTAGAGGAATCGCTAATGCCCCTGAAATGGATAATCCTGCCAAGCATGCGGTAGGACATACAGTCTTCTTCGATTACTTGGGATGGTTTTTGGTTTTCTACTCAGAAGAAGATGGCATCATCATAAATGTTATCGTTTCGCTTTGTGCATTGTTAAGTATCGGACTTTCGATTTGGTCAACCAAGAAGAATACAGAAATGGAATGGAAGAAAATTCTTATAGCTTTTTCCATTATATTCGGACTACAACTTCTCGCTGTAATTATAGCTTTTGGCGTGGCAATACTTTTAGCTCTATTCATTGACGCTGTTGGCATATCTATGTCTTGGTTCTCTAGTACTTGGATGGTTTTAGGCCTTTATTACTGTCCCATGTTCTTTGTGCTAGGAATAATTCCAGCTATTTATTTAACAAAGACTAAAAATGTGAGTCATTTTTAAATTTAAAAGAGTTTGTCTTTAATATATCGTATTATATATTACAATTTTCATAGAGTGATCTGTTCCTGGCTAATGGAGTGCAATTTTTCATGCACAGCCAATGCATAATTCTCGTCGTCATCACTTTTATTATGACAGGATTGGGTATCCGTTCCGGATTTATTTTCATGATTGCTACTTTCTTTTACACGATATCTGTCATTATCAATTTGATGACTGACAAACTTCAAACTGGTGAGTGTAATATAGGTTTCAGTTTCTTAACAAAAATTAATCACTTTGATTTCATAGCTTATCTTTGGTTTATCACACATTGTATCTGTCAGATGTTCCCATTCATGTTCTACACATACTGTGCATATGCTTTCTATGTGACATATGTTCCTATGCAGGGAAGAGACGGACCTGAAGGAAACCCAGAAATCATGATCGTCAGTTTTACAGCATTAATGTGTATTTTATTTGGAGGTTTCATTTGCCCTTTGATAAATATGTTCCGAAAGAACAAAATTATTATCGGCATCTCTGGAGTGATAACCATAATTTTCTTAATTATCGCTGCTACACCAGCTGGATTTCCTTATGAGGACAAAATTCACCCACAAAGATATTATGCTGTGGTAAAAAGGCTTTAAAAGCATTTTAAATATAGACAATTGACAAGTTATTTCTAGCACACTTCGAGGACTTTCCATAAAGCAGACCTTTCCATTGAAAAGAATGAATCTGGATTCTTTGTGATGCCTGTCGACAGACGTTACAACTCAGCTAAAGGTAGGATTGAAACTATAAGCCCAAGAAAAATTTAAATTGTTTTCTATTTTCTAAATACCTTATATTTTTAAATACTATTGTCAAAGTTGGTTTTATAATTGTAATTTATTCTGAAATTTCGAGTTTCATTTCAAGATTTATTTTTGTAGATGTTCTTCTTCACAAAGAGGATATTCAGGACTTGAATGAAGACTGTAACAATCACGTCATGTGTGGAATGCCAATCTGGAATGCACGTTGGATTGGGTGGAAGTATGTTTTTTTGAAAACATTTTGTTTCAATATAAAACTAAAATCCTTTTTTTAGAAATGAAAGTTACTGGATTCCCGGAACAGCTCCCAAATTAGAAAATACTCCAAAGTTAACGGTTGTTAGTAAAACTGTGTTGAGAACCTCGACCGTTTACGAACTCGAATTGAGTGGACCGGATCATATGAGTTTATTTATTCAGCCTCTTGACGGCTCGGATTTGATATCATGGTCTTTCCCATTAGAACCGTTGGAGAAAAATATGGGCCCACCTTATTTTATTTATTACTCATACGCTCTTGACAACAGGGCTCTTAACTTCACTCTGGAGTTCGAGGTAAGTTACTCATTAACTTAAAAAGATGTTTAGTTTAAAATGAACATTTCTTACAGTCTGAATCGAACAATGTTCACAACTTTGAAGTAGGAGTCATCGGTCATTTGACCCATCATCAAAGACTCTACAATGATGAATTCAAAGAATTCCTTAAGAGTTTCCCCAAGTGGACTTACGTGGCCAATTGGATGAGTAGTTATGAGAGTTGGATCCTCTAAGTCAAAGTATACGATTGAAGATTTGATGGATAAGCAATTTACGAACAAAAAGTATTCTCATTTAACATTAATTTACTAATTTAGTGTTCTCCCCTTAAATTTTGTAGTTTTTTATTTATTAAAGAAAATATAAGTTCAAAGTGTGTAATTACTGATCTTTTGAATTAATTGCAGATATTTTCAGAAATCAAGAGATTGAAAGAAAAAATTATAAATCAATAGAAAACATTTTTAATTAACCATCTTAATTTTAAGCTTCGACTTAAAATAAAACTAAAAAATCCATTATTTAACAAGAAAACTTAAAACACATAGCTGTCATACGAACTCATCCAGTGGGTCACATCAGCCCAGTCCGGGAACGTGTCAATCAAGGAGTTAAAAGTCTGCGGACTTTGCGTCTGTTCATGGTTAAAATGAGCACTAATTCCCAACTCAACGAAAGGCTTCGTTTTCGCCTTTCCTTCTCTCTAAAATAAGAAAAAAAACTATATTTTTGAAACAATTTAAAACAATTTATCAAACTCACCTTGAAATCAATGTAAAAACTTAATGGCGTACTGTCGATTCCATAGGAAAAGTATATGAAATAAGGTGGTTTCCATTGCATTCTAAGCGGAGTGTCGTGGAAACTCCAACTAACAACCGTTGCGTTGATTGGATTAATGAAAATAGTCATGTGGTCAGGTCCTGTAAGCTTGAAATCATAACGAACAACATCAGTTTTTTTCATTTCAGTTACTTTTTTAATTTCTATTTTTGGATGATTGTTCAGTTTTACACTTGGTCCAGGAATCCAGAAACTTGATTCTCTGAAAAATGTTATAACACCCAGATAAATAAGTTTTAAATCAAAAAATATGTAAAATCTATAGGAAATTAAAATTAGGTTGCTGTAAGCTGTATGTGCTAGAACTCTCGCCTTCAGTCTTACAGTTTTTAGTTCGGTCCTCAGTCGGAAATACTATATGGAGTCATCTTCAAAATTTCGATTGTGATAAAATAAAAGGATACCTTGTAAATTCTAACAATTTAATTCTTCTATCCTCGGTCTCTTCACAGATGCAGGCTACATGGGGCTCTCATAAAATGAAACTTGAGAGCCATAAAATGTGGATTTGGTGTCAATCCGAACTGATACTGTTCACATGCAAACTAAGAATCCAGAATTTCATACATACCTTCAAAGCTGAAGGAAGGAGACTTACAATCGTCAACTCAAGCTATATCTATATAGGTGACAGCATGAACAAGTTCTGGATAAGGATATTCATTGTCTTACTGTCTATGAGGTCTGGTTATCTTGCGGAGAAGCCTTCTTTATAGCGCGGATAGGTTGGCTTGGATAAATTGTTCGCAGACAGAAATACATCACAATGTGCTCTTCTGCCATCATCGTAGAGCATCGAATTTCTACGGGTGGCTTAAAAAATACTTAATATATGTGGCCAATTTAATTTGTGTGGTCTTTTTAGCATAAATCGTTCGAAAATCAACCAAGTATCAAATGAAACACTGAGGATATCAACTTTTATCCGCCCTTTAAAAGAAGCTATCGCATGTCCGGATCCCACAACACTTACCCATTCAAATCTACTTAGCAAACAATTTACAGGAGGCGGAAAGACGGACAGACATAACGTATATTTTTTCAACAAAAAACTGTAGAAATGTTTACTGTCTTGCATTCACTTATTGAACTTGATTGCAAAATATAAATTGTTCATTTTGCAATTTAATTGAATGTTGATATTATTTTAATAATAATTTTATCATTAATTTAATGTTAAATGCATGTATTAAAATGCCGTTGGCGCTCGGATAAAAATAAGACCAAACAATTTACATTTTTTATGTGAATGGAAATAATCACCATATGTTTATAATATTTACCTTGCAGCATGCCAACGATGATTGTAGAGAGGAAGACCACAGAAAACTTCAGTTTCGCAGTCGTGATTTAGGGATCTTGATTTCTCAGCTCTTGAAATGTATTCTGTGGAGATTTATTATTTGAAAATGTAAAAATGTATATTTAAAAATAAAACTCACTATCGACTGAATAGGTTCTTCTATCTTGTGGTAATATATAGTATCCAGAATCCTGCTTTCTGATCGTATTGTCAAAGTTGTAGAATGTTCTTTGGGTATTCTGGAAATTGAACGTAATTAATGAAAAACGCGTAACAGAAAAAAAGAACCTACCAAAATATTGAATCTCTGAACATTAGTTTCAGCACGGTAAGGGAAACCAAGTGGAGTGGCTGCGATGATTATGAAGATAACAGTCCAAGCTAAAAATGACCACAATGTTGTTTTGGTTTTCCTGAACATGTTTAATAACGGAACCTACAACATGAACAAATTAGATAACAAGCTTTTTATGATTTATAATTTACTTCTTACCAGGAAACCTGTAGTTAAAGTTGCTACTAATACTGTAAACGCACAAACAATCAAATCAGGGTTAACAGCTGCACCAAAACGTCCTGTCATGGGAATAATGGCTACGAAAAATCCATGTGAAAGATACGCCAGGAACACGAAGGGGAAGATTTGGCATAGCGCAACTGGTATTATCCACAGGAGTGCTGTAAAACCAAAACGATGTCAATTAAGGTTGATTGTTCGCCATAAATTATGTAGAATCCCTTGAAAACTTACGTTTGTTGTGGAGTTGTGTAGCTAGATTGATGATTAAGGAGAACGTGTAGAACAAAATGCATATCATTAAAACGAAAGCAGATCTGATACCAATGGACGTTAGGATGATGGTTAGGACGGCTAAGTAAATACAGTGAGAGTGTAAAAGTAGTTGCACTTTGAAGGACAAGGGAAGGCGCTCCTGTGAAATAGTGGTTGGTTATATTTTTATGGTTAGTAGTGAGTATAAAATTTCATTTATTTCTATAAAATGGCAGTTGTATCAATTTTATAAATATTTTTTTTTTCTAAATACACTTACGTATTTGCTTTTCTCAAGATAGCTTGCTGGTAATATTCCTAGACCAAAGATCATTGGACAAAAGTATAAACCTAAGATGAGCCACGAGTGTGTGAACCAAGACATAGGTAGTCTAACCCAATCCATAAATATAGCTACTGCAAATGTGAGAAAGATAGCGAGAAGAGTAGATAAAATTTGAATACCGAACAATGTTATTGACTTATTAATAATATTGAGCAGTGGATACCCGGTAACTTTTGACATTGTTGCATACGAGATTCCAATACAAATTAAAGCTGCTAAAGACACCAACACATTTATTATAATTCCCTCTGTTTCACTGTAGAAAACCAAAAATGAACCCATGTAATCGTAGTAAACAGTGTGACCTTCGGCATGTTTTGAGGTATCATCCAGCTCTGGAGCATTTGCAATAGCTTTTGCCAAGGATAACACATTGTCTCCAGTGCTTTGGTAGGTCCCATTAGGAATAATATCAACTACATCATATTTGGTGTGGTAGACATAACCATTATACTGATGTGCCATATCCAATCCGGGCACAGGTCCATGATCACGGAAAATTCTGAAATCTGTGTCCGAAGGAATTACATGTCTTTGGAACATCTCTTCAGCCACTGTAGAAGCGAATGGATGTGGAGCTGCTTGTTTGTAGTACTTCATAAGCCATGGATGTCCTGGTCCTGATTGGAACAATATTTCACGTCCACCACTTCCAGCAGAGTCCAAATTGATCAAAGCTCTGAAAAATATTTATTTTATTAATTGGAATAAAAAGGATAAAGGTGTAACTAAAATTTGGAAATTAACGAATTGAAAAGTCTATGCTATTGACAGTCTCAAGAATTGATCATTGGATCATATTAGAAAACCATGTCAACTGATATAGGCTCTTCAACGATTCAGGAATTCTAATTGTGAACAACAGAGCGAAGTTGTTGGAAAGAGTAGCGAAGAGGTAGAAATAAGGGATCTGAAATTCGTATATTAGTTATGAATCTTTTTTAGCTTTTTGTTTGTATCCAGCTTTTTATTAAAACAATTGAGCTTTAAGAAAAATGTTTCAAAAATTATTTATTTTTGGGTTTGATTAGAAAATGAGCCTTTCCAAGTAAATGTTCAGAGAATACCTCTACTCTCTGCTTTAATAGATGACAACCAATAGGTGTCTGAATACCTCTACTCCTTTGTCTGCATAAATAAGATAAAAATGAAGTGGTCTGATGCTTTTAATTTGACCTCAAAAACAGTTTAAATTAAAACTTATTCATAAAATCCTAAAAACCTACAAACCAAATCTAAGTCAGTTAATTATATTTTTGTTTTGCAGCAAAAGCTCTCAGGTTTTTGGAAGCATTTTTTTGTTTCTCAATTAAAACTATCGAAACATTCTTTTTGGGATTTATATACTTATATATTCTTTGATACAAACAGAAATGGGCGAATTTCCATTTACTAAAGGAAAATCGAGTCTGAATTAACTTGTACTTTTAGGTGAGAATTTGTATCTCCAAAAAAAGTGACTCTTAACTGATTTAGATAATGAACGAGGCGAAAAAATTGATATGTAAGATAAAAACAAAATTGAATGTAAGATAAAAAAAAACGACATTACAAGATGAAGCTGAGTGAACATCTTGACCAGCTAAATACCACTTCTTTGCCAGTAGAAAATATTGGAATATTGGTCATCATCTATCATGAAGAGCAACAAGTCAAAGAGATACAGAGGGTAATCTTCTTTGAAGTGCCGACGTAGGTTTGAAACACTATCAAGAATATTTTGAGAAAACTCTTAATAGTAAAGTAGCTGAATTAAAGAACTACCTGTCTAAGACGATCTGCAGATTCAGTAACCAACCATCGACGAAGTCCGTCCAAAGATTGGGATGGCTTGGATAGAATGGACACTGAAACTCCAGCAAGAAAATGTTTGTTCTCCATCTCGAGGTTGAGCAAAACCGAGAATGCTTTGATTTGATGCAGTAGAGGACGATTTCACGAAATAAAGTTCACTCAAATCCCAAATAGTAACAAATCTTATATTATTAAAGCGCAGAGGAAAATACAGAGGACCATTTAGATATTCGTGCGGTACGGTATTTTTTTTATATAAAGGGGGATAACGTAAAGGATAGGATGCGGGAATAATTCTTGAGCCGAACGGTGTAGTTACCAATATTTACTTCACAACTATTATTTAAAATTAAAAATCTTTAAAAGAAGTAATGTAGAAAAAATACTCACTTGCAATTCTTAGCCCACTTATGTTGAGTGATAAATGCGTGCGATGCTTGTAGTGGATTTTCCTCAGCTCCATTGAATAAGAATACTATTGGATGTCTGGTGGGTTTATTAGATTTCGCAATTACTCTCATAGCTTCAAGCATGATGACAACCATAGCACCATCGTCTCCTGCTCCAACTCCTCCAGGAACGGAATCTGAATGACTGTTCAGCAACAAGTAAGATGTGCTGTTTGTGTTTTTAGGACTCAGTTTGACAACAAAGTTTTGAATGCTTTGATACATATTGACCATCTCCCAATGAATATAACTCCCACTTGCAATTTGGGTATCCACTTCAATGTCCCAGACACTTTTATCCATTTGGGATTTCACTTCACTAACCGCATTGAACAAGAATTCGATAGTTTTTTTCTCGTTGGCATCGCTTCCCACCACTCTTGGACCAAATGACGTGAGTTTAACCAGATTCTGTTGAGCTCTCTCCGCAATAAATTTATCGCTGTGTTTCAATTCATCTTTCAATGTTAATGGCCTTGGAAGGGTATGATAGGCTCGAATAGAGACTAAAGAGTACAGAAGTAGCCAGAATGTAATAAACGCTGGAACCCAATACCAATGTACCTTCTGTTTACTGTAGACGAATTTCAACAAGTAGTGGTCTTGGCCCTGGAATAACATTATTTGATAGATTATTAAATAAACAGATTAGCTTTGATTAGATTAAAGTATTTTCAAGCACAAGAGTACATTATGGAAAATAATTTCCGTAGAAATAAAATTCAAAATCTGTTGAATAACATTTACATGAATTGAGTAGAAAACACTTGAAATGCTTCTAAAAATGTCATCAAAGGGATTACGCTTTATAAATTCCAGGTAGACATGTCAATTTGTTGAGTGGGACAGATAATTTAAACTAACATCGAAAGCACTTCAGATAATAAAAGATAGTAATTAGGTGTGAGTTCTATAGATAATAACAGTTTGCTGTTTATCTAGTTAATGGACTTTGAGTCTCCAGAAAGTCATAGAACATATGGCTATAAATAGGTCGAGTTAGTAATCGATCATTCACTCAAATTTGATAAGACCAGATTTTTGATGGTAACAATTTCTTACCGGTCTTTTCTGCTTTTTATCCAAAAAAGGCTCAATTGAGCCGCGAGGATTCGGTTTGGATCCTCTTTGACGAACATCCATTTTGAGTGCACTTCATATATTTTTGAGAACTTAATAATGAACTGTATAAAACACAAGCTATTCACTAACTGACACTACTTTCCCTAAAGTTGGTAGCCTATGCCATTCGATTTATCTTATCTTGAGTTATGAGTTAGATAACGATTTTGTTATTTATTACTTATTTTTGGTTTGAAGTTTTATTTACTCTACTGAAAGCTTCACAGACAATGCATAGCCTAACGTTATGTTATTATTTTTTGTGGTGAAATTTACTCTTTCTCTTATATTGAAACCGTTTTCGAGATATGGGGTTTTGAAAACATCTATTTTTATTTGAATCTCTTTATTAAACTTGTTTTTAAGTTAACACTGAGAAAAAAGAATTCTTAAAGTGGTGTTGTACACTTTAAAATATTTAACTTATACAGNTTTGTGGTGAAATTTACTCTTTCTCTTATATTGAAACCGTTTTCGAGATATGGGGTTTTGAAAACATCTATTTTTATTTGAATCTCTTTATTAAACTTGTTTTTAAATTAACCATGTATTAATCAAAAGGATAAATGATCATTCTAAATCAGAGTTCGGAATATACAACTCTGATTTTGTGGTGAAATTTACTCTTTCTCTTATATTGAAACCGTTTTCGAGATATGGGGTTTTGAAAACATCTATTTTTATTTGAATCTCTTTATTAAACTTGTTTTTAAGTTAACACTGAGAAAAAAGAATTCTTAAAGTGGTGTTGTACACTTTAAAATATTTAACTTATACAGGGAATATATTCTGTACTTTTTAGAAAATAGGTAGACATAAAATACATTATAAATAGGTAAAACACGTATTAAATAAGTACGATACTCATTCAAATACTAACACAAATCCATTGTGTAGGCTACATATTAGAGGGTGTAAGTCACTCATTGAAATATGTGTAATATTGACAACAATTAAAATGTGTAAGTTTTTATCAATCAAATGTGTGCAGCATGATGAGAATATGTACTGTACAAATAAAATACCTAACCCACTCCAAATAATATGTATTTTCGTCAGCATCAATCACATTTATTTCATCAAAAGATATGTGAATGAATGTTAAGTTTTAAAGATAACAGAATGAACGAAGCAATTTGAAATGAAGCTGGGCAGTAGAACTATACGTTCCGTAGTAGTACTATGGTTTTTTTTATAAAAATAAATATAAAATTAGGAATACATAGATCACCATTTTGATAAGTGTTTGTAGGCCTTATTAGTATCTTCTAAATGATGTATTTCACGACCCTATGATTCGAGATAACGAAGTTATGCAATAAAATGTCAATTTTGTATAGCACATT
>JXPG01024344.1:1104-11561 GCA_001015175.1 Megaselia abdita
TAGTTTTTTACTTAAATATCTGTATTTAAATTTCAATTTTTGTAAATATTAATGAAATTATGGATATTACACTCATTTAATGCTGAGTTGATTTTAAAGACATGACAACCATAAACTTTGTTCCGAGCCAACAACAACCATAATTATTATCAAAATACTCAATTTATTGATATTTTATTCATATTATCGTCAAATTAATTATATATATGGATGTAACCTCCATTTTATGGACTTTACAACAATAAAAAATTATAGCGATTTCTTTGAGTGNAAGACATGACAACCATAAACTTTGTTCCGAGCCAACAACAACCATAATTATTATCAAAATACTCAATTTATTGATATTTTATTCATATTATCGTCAAATTAATTATATATATGGATGTAACCTCCATTTTATGGACTTTACAACAATAAAAAATTTTAGCGATTTCTTTGAGTGTAAGAGAGTATTTTCTTTAGAAAATTTCTCCACAAAAACCCTAGAGTATCCATGCCTTATATTATCTCTAACTCTTAGGAAAGAAACTTCTACCAAAAAGTTAGCCGTATACACTCAGAATTGAACCCAAGGCTTTCGAGTGAAAGCTATTTTTATTTTATCCAGACAAATCGTGACATTAATCGGCCACAGTACCTCCAACCGTTGATCAAACATTTTTCATTTAATACATAGGAAAATAATTTCTCAATGAACTACATATAAGTTCAGCTAATATCAAACAATAGCAAGATTATTTCCATTTAATTAAAACACAATTGTTAGTATTTGTTCATATTTGAGACTATAGCGGGCTCTTAGCCTGAGTAAAGAGTAAAAATTAATGATTACGAAAATACATATAGCTTTGAGTGGTTTACACATTTATTTGTGCAGTACATATTTTTTTTAACTTCACACGTGTTTTAGGTAATTCGTTGGTGTCTCGTTTTCTACTCTGACTACTCTGAGTTCGAACCTCAGTGCATACGTATAAAATCTCTTTCGTTTGAGTCAGAGTTACACATAACTTAACCATCAAACCTGTAGATTTTTAATTCTGTCCACTATCTAGTGTCCTTATAGAACTGGTATAGTTCATGGTTGTTCAGATGCCTCCGCCCATTTCCTTTACATACTGGACTACATTCCCAACACTTTCCTTTCAAAAACGCTAAGCAATTGTTTGTCTACTCCTGGCTGTTCTCCTCCATATGAGTATTTTGTTAATATTTAGATTGATGTTGTGTCGAAGAAATTTGGATCTTACGACTCTGGGGAACCCGAATATAGTGTTCTATTTTCTAGCATGATCCTACGTTGGATCTCTTGTGTGATGTAGTGTTGACGGAAATACCAAGGTACTTGAAATCAGGGACTCAAGGTCTTTAGACCTAATTAAGATGTTGTTAAATTGTCCCTTCTGAATTCATGAATTTTGTCTTGCCTACGTTTACGAGAAGCTAATTCTCTCCGCTGCCTTACTGATGTTACAGAAACTGTTCCTTTCCTCCCCGTCACGCGAAATGATGTGAATATCATTGGCGTAGACAAGAAGCTGAGATGATTACACTATAATGTTCTTCTTAGATGCTCGAAAGATTAAAGACGTTGAATATCCTCCTAACACTTCTAATATATCTTCGAAATCCCATACTCTTTTAGTATTTGGTCCCAAACAAAAGTAGTGTCTTTCAAAATTCCTGGAACAAAAAAATATAAAAGGATGTTAGAAGTCCTCGATATATCTCATCACTGACTTAAGAAACAGACTGAAAAGAGAATAACTAAAGAAATTGTGTTAAAAAGAAGCTTTTAATTTCCCCCCATTCTCAACTTTTTCTTAAGACCTGTCCACATTAGAATAGTAGTTTTGAGCAATAGTGAGATAGTAAAGAGCAAAGCCTTCTACTATTGTTCACTATCCGATAGCTACTATCTTGATAGTGAACAAGTTTTTAATTCGTTTATTCTTTACTTTTTCAATTTTACTATACCCTCATGTGGACAAGCCTTTAAGAGAATCTTCAAACATTCTCAAGACTAACCTTTTTCGCTCAACCACATGAGAGTAAGAGTTCTCTCTCAATTTGACGGAAATATAAAAATCAAAAACGTAACGTTTCCTATTGGTTAATTCAAACTCCTTAATTTTGATTGGTTGAAAATCACGAAATCCGAATTCTTTCAGGCATACAATAATTGGTACTACGACTATGAATGTCAGATATAACATTTTGTTTAATATATAGTTTGGAAAAAAATTCCTAAAATTCAGTTTTGTACACTTATAAGCTCTACATATTAGAACATATTTCAAATGTTAGATTAACACATTTCGTTTGATGAAAATTCTACCTATACGGATGTCATATTTTTTATATCTCAGCTTTATCCAACACAAAAACCAAACCTAGTCTGATATAAAATTATTGTGGTTCCTTACAAATTATGCATTTCTTGGTTTATGTATTTTCTTAGATTTTTTGGTTTTAATATGAACCTAAACCTTGCAAGATTAATTAAACTTCTCCTATCTATTAAGGTAGTTGGTTGGTGTAGGTGCTAGCACTCTCGCCTTCCAGTCTGACGATTCTGAGTTCGATCCTCAGTGCACACGTCAGAATTTTTCGAAAGAAATTTTCTTTCGTGTGAGTCGGATATACTACCTGACGCCACCCTCGTCGTTTCGATGTTGATGAAATAAAAGGGTACCTCTAATACACTCGTTAAATAGCAGACAGCTCATCACTGACTCTATTCAGAGGAAGAGGGAAAACTAAAAACACTGATGTAGAAAAGCAGCTGGTAAACACATAGGAAGCAGACATTCCTTAATATCACTGCTACACCTTGAGTCAGCTTTGGCTCGTTGTGGGATTTAGTTTTTGTTTTTTATCTATTGTGTTGTTTCTGATTCTACACTCAAAAAAACCTGCGCAACGACCCCCTTTAGCTAGTAAGTGCAGCTAAGACACCAACCAATTTTTCATTCGTTTAGTTATTAAATTATATAAAATATGCGGAGTTATTAGAAAACAACTTAAGTCTTATTTTCAAATATCTTCCTACATTTGGTATAATTTTTCTCGAGATAGCCTTTTAAAAACTATCTCTAATCCTCTTCGTCCAGGTATTACCACCGATCTTCCTGGTGCTCGTTCGCAACTCTTCAAACACAAAATAAAATTCTGTCAAATAAAGTAACAAATTCTGAAGATGAGAAACTAATTAGAAAGAGAAGACACAGAAGAGTTTAACGTTTAAAAAATCCCGAACCGTCCGATCGTAGATTTATCAGAATTTTAAAATGCATAATTTTCTTATGTCTTTCATAGATTTTTGTTAAAAACATTTCCTTCAAATTTAACCCTTTTCATTGAACTAATCAAAAGAAGGTTTATGATACATATTTGAATGAGTGTCGTACATACATTAAATTTAGAAGTCACTTAGTAAACATACCTCTTAAAGCAATTTTATACGTTGTTCGCGGATAAAGATGAAATAGTTTTAGACAACTCTCTTGAAGATGTTTTAGATGTTTGAGAAGATGTCTTCAATTTTTACAAGATGATTCTTAAGAACGTCTCAAAAGACATCAGTTTCTGCAATTCTAAATGTTTAGTAAACATAAATTAACATTTAGTCTTGAAAGACAAAATATAAACGTCGGTCTTCTAAATGTATTGCTTAAATTTCCGAGTCTTTCATATTTACAATGTGTTTTATTTCTTTCGAGTTGTTCCTTCGGCTCAAGTAGTGAGTTGAATCTATATAAAACATATGTGTAAACTAAAATTAAACATACATTATACATCTCTTAAGCATATAATATACTTCTACAAACTATCGTTTCTGCTTCGGTTGATATACTATTTCCATTGCAAGTAATGTTCATGGTCTGTAACGACTACACTTAAAATAATGGCTCTAAACCTTTAAAAAATGTAAATTAAAAAGTTTATTGTCGCGATAGAAATTATTCTCGATTTCATATGAATTTCTTATTAACATTATTTTAATTTTCAATCTATTTTTAGACGTAGTTCTCTCGAATTGAAAGATACAGTCTTTCAGAATTCACATTGCAAGAGTTCGTCTTTATATCTGTTCATCATTGACCTTTAGGTTGATTGTTGAAGAGGAGAATTCTAAGAATTTTACAACCATTTTATTCTGTTAATTTTACACTACAAAACAAACAAAACGTTATAAATCTGTAAATAAGAACGACAATGTTAAGGTCCAAATAGTAAAAGGACAAAAAGATAATTTTCATTATCCTTCAAAAGTTGAGGATATTAAAAAGTTGATGATATAGTTCTTGTCGAAGGACTCTCCAGGGAAATGAGTGCCCTTGGGGAATATTTTATCTGTTTCAAATTCAATGAGAGTAATAATTCAACAAGTAAAATAATACCTCTGTATTTAAAGCTATTTGCATAAAAACACTCAAGGACGACAAGATCAAGGATAAGGAATCTATTTTTTTCTTTAACAAAGGACATAAAAATCAGGTGGTGTTTCTATTATAGTTAAAAAAAAAAGAAAGTCTCTTTAAAAATTACAAAAACCAAATATTATTTTTTTAAATATACAAACCGTCAAAAAATTAAAACCAAAGCAAACAATGCCATCAATCATTGTCTGCAGAAAAAAATCCTAATATTTACAAAACATTCAACACTCTCAACTGCTCGGGCGCCAATTTTAAAGTACTTAAAGTGAAACTATCTTAAATTTTACATTCGAATCGAATAGTTTAAAAAGCATGCGCGGTTTTTAAGAGAAACATTAAGAGTAAAAACGATTCCTTCCTTTCAGCTTTCCGTCTTCCCTCTTTGAAATGTATGACATTGGTTGATAAATGGAAGCAATTGCAGCACTCAAACGTGGTTCAACTTCGAGAAGTATTCACAACAAAAGCATTTGGTGATAATTGTAAGGATTTATTTCTTTGTCTTCAGTGTTTTCAGAATTCTAGTATTAAATAACATCTTTTACCTCCCCTCGCCAGCATTAATATTAATCTACGATTATCACCCAGGATCGCAAACGCTATTTTCTAAATATTTCACACCATCCCAGGATTCCAATGGCTACACAGATCCATTTGGTGGTGAGGCGAGACCGTTTAGGTGGGTTTTCTTGTTGTCCTTATTTTTTCGTTAACTGAAACATCATTTAAATTACAGTCATAAAAGTAATTTGCAAAGGACGGTGAATGGTCCACTCCTACCGGAATCGACAATATGGGCAATTATAATGCAATTAACCGCTGGTTTACGTGCAATACATCAAGCAGGACTTGCTTGCAGGTGAGTTATTAGATATACGTTTTTTTTTTTTCTTCTCTTTTTTTCTTTTCTCATATGTTTGAAGCAAATTATAGAGTTTATATGCGGCCAAATTAATTTTAAATTACTGGGTCTTGGAAATTTTCTTTCTTTCGATTATTATTATTTTTTTATTATTTGTGAATTATTTATGTATGGTGGGAGTTTCAGTTTTACGATGGGAGAGGTTTGAATTGATCCTTTTAGGTTAATTTTCATAATATTGCTTTTACATTATAAAAAATGTTATGAAACAAATCTAAGAATAATAAAAATAATATTTCAAAAACGAACAAATACTTAGCTTTAAAAAATAACTAGCAATTAAAATGTTAAATCAAAAAAAAATTTAAAAAAAGTTAAGCAAACAAGAAATTTAAAAAGTATAGAAAATTATTTCCATCAAAAAATAAAAAAATGTTGTTTCTATTAAGAAAAATATGAAATACAATATTTTAAAACAAATAAAAAAACAAAGCCCAAAGAAACAAAACCACATTTAAAGTATTTAAAAAGACAATTATAAAATTCGGACAAACGAAATTTTATTTAGACAATATTTGAAAGTTTGTGAGGTTTGAGGGGTACTATTTACCAGCAACCGTACTACATAAGCTTCTAAAAAATCGTTGGAATTGAACTGAACCCACTACAAAATTTGATCCCTGCGCCTTTTGAAAAATCAACGCCCAGTAGTCGAGCATTATTATACAGGGTTCGTACAAAGGCTTAAAAGAGCTTAAAAAGAAAGGCTTAAAAGAGTTTATTTTTATCGTTTAAAATTGTAAAAACTAAACTAAAAACGTTTATTTTAGTTAATGATCAGAATGGCATATGTCCTTTTGCTTCAATGTTCTATGCGACAGTGAAGTTTAAGGTTTTTGAAACTTAATCAAATTAAAACGAATTTCGTGGAAATTATTAATTTTAAAATACACAAAATTCATGACTGTTTGAAATTATTTTTAAAAAAGGTTTCTTCCACAACAGTTTTTTCCAAAATCCAAAAAACTCCCAACATAACAACAAAAAATTAACTTTAATTATTTAAACACAAAAAAACACAAAAGTAATAAAATATTTATTTAATTTTAAAATACACAAAATTCAAGATTGTTTGAAATTATTTTTTAAAAAAATTTCTTCCACAGAAGTTTTTTATAAAATCCAAAAAACTCCCAACATAAGAAAAAAAAATTATCTTTAATTATTTAATTTAATGAGCTAAAAAAAATTTGTTTAAAAAAAACACAAAAGTTAATAATAAAATAGTATATAAAATAAAATGTTTATTTAACACAAAATAAAAATTTAAATTAAATTAAATTCAAAAGTTTCATATTTTTTGAATTTTAAGTATTAACGAAATATAAAATATTTTCACAATTCTTATTCAAAATCTGTTATAATGTATTTTACTTTGAACTTTGTATTTAACATTTCGTAAGGCATTTAAATATTTCTTCTTTGAAAATTTCAAACCTTTTTTAATAATATAAGTCAATTTATATTCTTTTCTTTTAAATTTTTTTTTTAAATTTGTTTTTCTTTTAACAAAATAATTAAATTACATTTTACAGTTTTAAAAAATGTATGAAGAACAAGAATTTTTAATTATTTGTTTCCTAAATTCAAAATGTTTTCTATTTTTTCTAGATTTTTAAAGTTTTATTTTTTTAAAACTGGGAATCTTAAACAATAATATTATAATATTAATGTTTTTTACAAAATTCTTACAAAATGTTTTAATATTTGAGTTTTGAAGAATATGTAAATAAAAAAATAATTAATTTAACTTTGTTGATATTTCAACCGTTTAAAAATTATTAAATATAAAGTTACGAATATTGAAGTAGTTATATAAAGAAATAAAACACACAAATTACATATACAAAAATATTTGATTTGAGAAAAAAAAAATATTTTGATGTTTTCCTTAATTTTTTTATGGATTTTAGAAGTTTAAATTGTTGTTAAATTTGGACTCTTAATATTTCAAAAATATTCCATCGATTTTTTTTAATAAATTTATAACAGTTACTAAATTTGTATGTTTTAATATTTGATTTTTAAAAAAATGTATTAAGAACAACATATAAAATTTAGAATAAATTCCAAATTAAAAATATAAAAATTAATAATTTTAAAAAAGATTTCTTTTTTAAATTTAAACTGTTTTCTATATTTTATTTAAATTTTGTATGGTTTTAAAAGTTTTAAATATTCTAAAATGTGGACACAAAATATTTTTAAAATGTAGCAAAAATTCCTTAAAAAAACCTGTATATGGTTTTTTAAAGTTTTAAATATTCTAAAAAAAACGCAAAATATTATTAAAATGTAAAAAATTTAAAAATATTAATTTTTTATAAATTTTTAATAAGATAATTAATTTTCTAAGAAAACTTTAAAAATATTTGATTTGTTTTTACAAAATACTTTGATATTTTTCTTAGTTTTATATGAATTTTGGAAGTTTAAAGTTTTGTTTAATGTTTTTAGAATTCTCAAAAATATTCAATCCATTTTCTTGTTACTAAATTAAAATTGTTGTTACAAAATGTTTTAGTATTTGAGTTTTAAAAAATGGGTAAAGAACAAAAAACTTAATAATATAAATGTTGGTAAAGGAAAAAAGAACACAACATATTTTTTTAAATGTAGCATAAATTCCTTAAACAGAATTTTTGAAATATAATGTATTAATGATTAATGTTTAATTTTCTAGAAAGTCTGATTTGTAAAAAAAGCAAAGGGTTAAATGATTAATAAACATTTTTATAAAAATGTCTGAAATCTCTTATTTTAGGTTTTGTTTTACACAAACAAAAATTAACAAACAATTTTTCTAAGCAAATTTAATCCTAAAAGGATTGAGTTCCGAGATATGTGTATCTTGAAAAATCAGAATCTTGAATTATTTTTAATATATATTTTCTTAAAAAAAATATATTATAGTTATATAATAAATTAACGTAAAAAACAAAACAAATATTAAAATACTTTTATTCTGGAAAAATGTAAATTGTTTTTTAAGATTAAAAAATAAGTTTAATTAAAAACAACACTGCAGCAAAAAGGAAAAAAAAATATTTTTTAAAAAATAATGAAAAATATAAAACAGAAATCATTAACACAAACTACATTTTAAAATTTTTTAAATGTTTTAAGTTTATTTTTCACAAAATTTGTCTTCGTTAAAAGTTATGTATTTCATTTTTTGGAATGAGTCAGAAAATCAGAAAAATACATAAGGATAAAAAAAATATTAAAAAAAAGGGAAAAAAAAGCTTTTAAATTTAAATTCAGCAAAAAAAAAATTAGAATTAAGAAAATAATACTTTTAAAAATGTTCCAGATAAGCATATTCGAATATTTCTTACTACATTTATAATAAAACTTATATTTAGTTTTATATAAGTATTTTCGAGAATATTTTTAAAGTCTTATTTACAAAAATCTTTTCAAGGCTCTTTTTGCTTGGAAAAATATCAAAAGGCTTTTTTAAAATCATTGATAATACTTCAAACTTTCCTAAGCGCAGGAAAAAATCATTGAACTTAAATTAATATTTAAATAAGCTTGAATTTCTTAAATCTTTACTAATTTTATATTGTTTCTGTAGAACTTCGTTTTCAAAAGGTTTATAAAAAAACAAAGAAATTGAGATTATTAAAGTTTTTACATTTTGAATTTAGAAATTTTGAAATGTTTTATATTAGAAAGTTTTTAATAGAACTTCTTTCAAAAAGTTATGCTCAAAATTTTATATAAGTTTTTATGTTAATTTTCTACATTAATTTTAGATAAGATTTAAATTAATATATTTTTCAAAGTAGCATTTAAAGAAACATATATTTACATATTCTTAATATAATAATAAAATGAAAATAAAATAACTAAAGAAAACAAAATAAAATTCTGTAAGATTGCAAATTTTGGGAGTTCTATTAAACTATTTTTTTTTTTTTTGTAAAGTTTCAAAGCAATATTTTTAACTTTTAGAATTGTGAAATTCTAGATTCAATAAAGTTAAACAACAATCTTTAAAGATGAAATTTAAAGAATGTTAAAATAAGAAAGAATAAATAAATTAGAATTTTAATTCCAATTAATTTTTAAAAACTGGTCCAATTTTAAATAAAGGTTATTTTTAGGTTTTTGTTTATTTTATAATTTTAACTTTTTTAAGAACTTAGTTAAACGCATCAACAAATTCCGATAACATAACAAATAATAAAAAATAGAATACTTTAGAATGTTTAATTAAATATTTTTTTTTATTTTTGTTAAGGCTTTTTAGATTTTTAAAAGGATTTTTGTAAACTTTAGGCGCTTTGAATAAACTCTGTATGAATTTCAAATTTGTACAAAAAAAAATAATTTTTATTTTCTAATTTTATTTTAAATTTAATGAAATAAATATGAAACATGAAAAAAAGTATATATAACATTTAACTCATTAATGTCAAGATTATTGGAATTAAAAATATAGATTTTTGTGTTTTGTTTTTAATAATATTTTAATATAAATAAATTTAAAAATATTTTTTTTGTAATATTTTTTAAGCTTTGTGTGTGTTTTTTTTTCAATCAAAATTCTTTATTTTTAAAAATAGAATTCAACTAAATATCAAATAAATATACATAGATTTTTAAGAATTAAACAAAAAAATAAATTATTACTTATCATAATTTTTTTTTAATGTTTTTTTTAAATAAAATATTTAATTCGAAAAATTAGAATATTGCATTGCAAAATTTAGAAAAACAAAATGTTCTCTTCATGATTCAAAATTTTCAAAAATATAGAATCAAGAATCATAAATTTGTAAAACACAAAAAATGTATGTTAAATTATTTATCTTATCTTAAGATAAAGTTTAAAATTCTTAAGTTTCAAAATAAGAAACTCGTTTTTATTTGAAATTTCCTCTTAACATCACGATTTTGAGCAATTTATTATTCATATTTATATTTAAAAATTTCGGGTATTTTTACGTTTTAAACAATCAAAGAGTTTTCGTTAATTGTCATAATTTTATGTATTATTTAAAAAAAAAAATTCAACAGTTAAATATGCATTAATAGTTTTAACTTTGTAAAAAAAAAAAAAAAAAAAAAAGGTTTTTTTT
>JXPG01024351.1:0-14039 GCA_001015175.1 Megaselia abdita
AATATATGAAACTAAAAAATTTAAAAATTAAAGTGTCATGTTTAATTCAATTTTGTATCTTGATAATACAAGATGAGACTGAATAAAATTGTTTATATNAATGTTTAATATTTTTATATAAATAAATTTAATTGTCCTAAAATAAAATTAATTATAATAAATATATTATATATATACAAAAAATATACAGTAAATACAAAATACAAAAAACTAAGAACCATAATTTATCATCAAAACTTCAACGAATTTATTTATTTAAGTTTAATTTTTTGTTTGTTTTTTAGTCAGAAATCTATAAAAGTTGTTCTGTAAACAGGAGTTTTTTTAATGGGAGTTTATTCAATTTTAAAAAAAATACAAATTAAAATTGTGGAAGCCTTGGAAAGCCTTACAAAAACTATATTTTTAATTCGAAGAGCACATTTCTCCTTCGACATTTTTGAAGAAATCTTATAAAAAATTATAGAAAATGCAAGATTAACTATAACAAATCTCCCAAAAAACTACTTCCATTATTTTAAATTATAAAATGAAAAAGTTTTTGATTAAATCATCTGTCAATTAATCCATTCAACCGTTCATTTAATTTTATTTTAATTAGCTAAAATAATCGAGTAGAGAAACATAATAAAAATCTGCACTACATATTCAACCACACTCAAACCAAGACCAAAAACCCCACTCACCCACCACTGCATAATATCCATCCATCGTATAAACAATAAAGATGCTCAGCTCATCCACGAAACAGTAGCTAAAAATTGCTCATCTCATTCATTTAAATTTTTTGTTTCCAAGAAAATATTTCTTCTTCATTATGAACAACGACGACCAACATAAATTTTCAACCCTTTAGTTTTATGATACATAATTTCCATGTTTCGCGTTTTTATGACAACTTTACTCTTTTTTTTTTTTTTTCTTTTTGAGAAAGAAAAGAAAAACCAAAGGGTTAACAATTATGGATTCTATGAAAACAATCTGAAAATAGAACAGTCTATACAGAATATAATCAAGTCGTCTTATCGATTTTTATTGCTTACACGTTACACTTTTTCCCTTTCAAAGAATTCTTTCTCTTCCTCATGAAAAGGAAAAAAAAAGGACAGCAAGAAAAAACACATGATATCGATATTCATAATGTAATTAGCACCTTTCTTTCATATTTTTAATTACTTACCTACATATATTTCTCTTTCTATAGATACTAGATACTAAATTGAAGTTAGAATACCGAAGGGTTATACCGCAAATCGTTCACTTTTACCTGCATGTTTTGTGAAAATCCAGGTATCTTCCGGTTTTCGTATGATGGGATTGATGGAAATATGGTTGGATTATTTTGGTTTTGAAAATGGATTTTCTCTTCAGAGGTTGGAAGGTTATATAGTTTCCAAAGTAATTATTAGATACAGATAAATCCATTTGGAAACTACTAATCACTAATGAATTATGTAAATTACTTCTTAAATCACAAAATTCCCGATCCCCGGGAAATACTGAACGGATATTGGTATTTTCACAAGAGATTCGCAAGATGTGGGTTTGTTTGGGGTGGAATTATAAACTTGATATACATACTTTGTGACATATTGGAATAATATATATAGAATATATTTCTTTGTTACTTGGAGGTCATTAAGGATACTTGGAACATTGATTTAATTTATCTTCTAATTTTTTTTTTATTAAATCGAAGTAATTTTCATTCAAAGTATGATGTAACACTCGTAGGATGAAGATTTTTAGACATCTATGAACAATATCTTTGGAAAATTTATTTTATGTCAAGAATAATTTTCTTTTTAAAGAATTGTTGGTATTGAGAAATTGTTTTAATTTATGGGTCTCGGATGGAATACATATAATGATTCTACGAACCACTCTGTCGTTTCATAATCTATACCATTCGTTAGATGTTAACTCCTCTTCTAAGAAGTCCAACCATCAAAGTCTTTGTAGACCTCGCCTTCGTCTATCATCGTAAACAGTGAAAGCGATTTCTTTCTGTGGAGTCTCGCCATACATTCAGTATACATGTCCTATCCATTGCATCTGTTGCCTTGCCATTCTTTGAACGATGCTGGTGTCCTTATACAACTGAAATAGCTCTTATGAAGAACTAGTAATTCGCAGTACTTTCCTCTCTGCTTTCTAAAGTGATGTCATTGTCGGTGTTGACGGTTAAAAACGTTGACTAACTCGAACTCATGTATTAAAAGACTGTCTGGATTTCTGCTCGATTTCATGTATAAAACAAAATACATGAAATCGAGCAGAAATCCAGACATCCTCAATTCATTCTACATTTCACTTTTTCGACATAATCCGTATTTCTCAGCAATTGAATAGATTTCCTGATTATGTTCGAATCTATTCGTACTATGACTTCTAGACAGGTGTAAAGCAAGACACAAGATACAGCATCTCCGTGCGGAAACCTAGTAATAGGACTACGATGCCTTCTTAGATAGAGAATCTAATGGAGAAATCTTCCTATAGAGTCATTTGACATAATAAGATGAGCTTCCTGGGGGATGCCCAACTCTTACATTGCTACATCTATCTCTATCAATACTATCGTAAGCTTATTCAAAATCGTATGTCAATCTGGAATTCACGAGTCCTCTCAAGTATTTGTCGCAGTAAGAAGATCTAGTCAGAGGTAGAGGCTGTGATAAAATTCTGAATACATAACATATACTTGAAATCAGAGAGAAAAGACATTTAAGAAAACCATCACATTACATCATTATTTTCAAGGCTCAGAAAGTTGAGTTTTGTATGTAATTAATTGTTTAGATAATTAGCTAAGTCCGATTTTAGAACAGATTATTTTAAACATTGTTAAATATTTCTATGCATGGACGTATTATTCTCATATGTAAGCTAGCTATTTTCCACAAACATCATAGACAAACCCTAGATAATACAAACTTTAGGAATCTAATGTTTTCCACTTCAGCCGAAACAAGCTGTTAATAATATTTTCTTGATCTCGAAGGATGTTCCGGTTTCAGTGGAAAATATCAGACTACGCAAACATGTCCAAAGAAAATAATAAATAATGAATATTTCTTATAAACCTTCGCATTGAGTTGTTCTTACTAACGATTATGTATACTACAGATGAAGCACAGCGTGGTGGTTATGCTTACATACTGATTTTGAGCTCTTTTGCTAGCTTGCACTACTTCGGACACTTTCGGATGACCTGGAATTCTAGGATTTATTATAGAAAGGTATATACAATAGAATAGGGATTCTTCATAAAAACAAACTATTAACCCTTTTGTTCTCTGGGATTTTCTGGGATCAGAGCTCTCGTATCAGACCTGTCTCTCAATATCTGTTTTATACATATCGGAAAAGGAGTGAAGAAATCATTAAAGTTAACACCAATGAAATTAATTGATATAGTTTTCCCTTTAACTCTTCATTTGTCAGAATAATTTGTCGCACCGGCCAGAGATGGTTAGTAATGGTAATGATAATTTTAGTGCAGAATTCCCGACTCCCCTAAACTTTGTATCATAGTCTCAACAGCTAGGAATCATTCACAAAATGACAACGACAGACATTTGTGAGAATTGTTAAACCTCAGGATGGATGGACTCAGGATTTAATATAGAATGTTCTGATATATTCTTTTCAATGGATATTTTTGTTCTTTCAGTCTTCTGGAATCAGAGTTTTTCGAATCAGGCCTCTTTCTCTAAATATATGTGTTATATTTTTCGAGAGTTCTTGAAACTGAATTGACTCATCTTAAAGAAAATTTCTGATTTCTGTTCAGTCTTCTGGAATTAGAGTTTTTCGAATCAGGCCTCTTTCTCTAAATATATGTCTTATATTTTCCGAGAGTTCTTGAAACTGAATTTACTCATCTTAATGAAAATTTCTGATTTCTGTTCAGTCTTCTGGAATCAGAGTTTTTCGAATCAGGCCTCTTTCTCTAAATATATGTCTTATATTTTCCGAGAGTTCTTGAAACTGAATTTACTCATCTTAATGAAAATTTCTGATTTCTGTTCAGTCTTCTGGAATCAGAGTTTTTCGAATCAGGCCTCTTTCTCTAAATATATGTCTTATATTTTCCGAGAGTTCTTGAAACTGAATTTACTCATCTTAATGAAAATTTCTGATTTCTGTTCAGTCTTCTGGAATCAGAGTTTTTCGAATCAGGCCTCTTTCTCTAAATATATGTCTTATATTTTCCGAGAGTTCTTGAAACTGAATTTACTCATCTTAATGAAAATTTCTGATTTCTGTTCAGTCTTCTGGAATCAGAGTTTTTCGAATCAGGCCTCTTTCTCTAAATATATGTCTTATATTTTCCGAGAGTTCTTGAAACTGAATTTACTCATCTTAATGAAAATTTCTGATTTCTGTTCAGTCTTCTGGAATCAGAGTTTTTCGAATCAGGCCTCTTTCTCTAAATATATGTCTTATATTTTCCGAGAGTTCTTGAAACTGAATTTACTCATCTTAATGAAAATTTCTGATTTCTGTTCAGTCTTCTGGAATCAGAGTTTTTCGAATCAGGCCTCTTTCTCTAAATATATGTCTTATATTTTCCGAGAGTTCTTGAAACTGAATTTACTCATCTTAATGAAAATTTCTGATTTCTGTTCAGTCTTCTGGAATCAGAGTTTTTCGAATCAGGCCTCTTTCTCTAAATATATGTGTTATATTTTTCGAGAGTTCTTGAAACTGAATTTACTCATCTTAATGAAAATTTCTGATTTCTGTTGATATGTCCTGTTTAATCTTCTCACTCTCTTTAGAATACAATTCATAGTCTCATGGCAATCTTTTACAATCCTATCTCTCCTTTCAATGACAACGACAGGCATTTGTGAGAATTGTTAATGCTATGGACTAAGGATTTAATGTAGAACGCTCTAGTATATTCTCTGCAATGGATTTTTGTTCCCTTCGTTTTCTGGAATCACAGCTTTCGTATCAGACCTGTCTGTCTCAATATCTGTGTTATATTCTTCGGGATTCTTGAAACTGAATAGATTTTTGGGGTTTGGTTTTATATTTAGATAAGCTAATGTTGATATGTCCTGTTTTATCTCTCTAACTCCTCTAATCTCTGTAGCATAGACTTAGTCTCAACAGCTGGTAATCTTTCACAAATATCTCTTCTATCCATGACAATGACAGGCATTTGTGAGAATTGTTAAAGATCGGGACTCAGGATCTAATATAGAGCATTCTGGTATATTTTTTTTAATGGATTTTTGTTCCTTGAGTCTTCTGGGATCTTTCGTAGCAGTCCTCTCTCTATATCTGTGCTATAATTTTCGGGGGCTCTTGAAACTTCAAGATTCATCTTAAAGAAGATGTCTGGTGTTTGGTTTTAGATTAAGAAGTTTCTGTTGATATGTCCTGTTTTATCTTTCTAACTTCTCTAATTTCTGAACAATAGATTTTATATTCTTAAAAGTTGTCAATCTTTCGCAAAGATATCTCCTACGACAACGACAGGCGTTTTTGAAAATTGCATACAAAATAAAACTCCTCTAGAATTAAAAGAAAAGGGAATGAAACTAAAAAATATAGCATTGAAAAAATACTCCAAAAATCGTATTTTAAAACCGTATTTAATATTCAGTGACATGAAATTGAAAAATAAAGAACATCGCTTGAAATAAAGAAGCAAATATTTGATTCATCAAAAAATGATTGAAGAGGAATACTTGAAATAGAGAGAACCTATTTCACAATCATCAAAAAACGATTGACAAATATTTGGAATAGAGAGATTCAGTGGACTATTTTTCTGTGAATTTTTATAGTAATTTTATTTTGTGTGTGGACTCAGGATCTAATATAAAACATTCTGTTATATTCTTTTCAATGATTGAGTTACAAGTTGAAAAATTTTCGTTTCTTAACGTCTATAAATTTAAAATAATAATTACAATAACTTCTTCGATGTCTTCACTCATAAGAAAACCATACACTTTTTATTAATAAAAAAATTCATCAATTTATGAATGTTACAAACTCAGACTTTTTACCACTAAAATTCATAAATACAAAACATTTTTTCATGAAGTTAAGCTCGAAAAATAATAAGAAAATAATTGTAATTCATTATGAAAATTAAAAAAATGAATAAAAACTAATTACAAAAATTATAAGTCTTCAAATAAATCCAGCAACCCCTCAATCCTCGACGGCTTACGTTATATAATGTCGACACCGCAGTCAAGAGGAAGAGGTTCGATGCCCACTGTTTTCATTTTGTTTTGGTTCTGCTATCTTTTAGATACTTTTTTTTATAGTTTATTCGCAGTTACTTTTCTTCAAATTTTACGTACTAAATTCAGACTTTTCTGTTCAAGATACAGATTTTTTTTAAAGGATATTCCAAATGTTACAATAATGTTCATTTAGTTCGTGATGGAGTGATGATTAGTAATATATATTTGACCATGTGACAAGTATTTAATTTGCCGACGGATAAATTTAAAGTAATTAATTTCTGTTGAGACAACATAAATACACGACATTCTGAATAAAATAGTGTGAATTTGTCAAAAATATAGAGAAGTCATTTCTAAACGACCAACCGAACCTTTGAACTTTTGATAATACGAACGATTTTTCTAAGAAAAATATTGTGAAATTCTAAAATTACTTTGAAAGTATAAAATAAAAATTATATATAAAACAGACATATTTTTTCTAAAAAGTATTAAATTAATAAAATGTATCGGATATATATATTTATGTGTCAAAAATACAGAGAATTTTATATAATATAATTTAATATAAACGATTTTTCTAAGAAAAACATAGGGAAATTATTTAACATGGTCAGATATGAAGAAATAGATAGATTATTTGATGTCTTTTATAATAGAGATTTTCACTTATATATCAGATACATTTTATTAATTGTATTATTTTTAGAGATTTGTTTATACTTTTAAGAACATTTTAGAGTTTTTCGATGTTTTTCTTATAAAGATCGCTTATATATTATATATATATAGATAATTTCATATAATATAAGCGATGTTCTTAAAAGTATAAAAAATCTCTAAAAATAATACAATTAATAAAATGTATCTGATATATATTTAAAAGAGAAAATCTTTATTATAAAAGACATCAAATAATCTATCTATATACATCAAATACATTTGATTAATTGTATTATTTTTAGAGATTTTTTATACTTTTAAGAACATCGCTTATATTATATGAAATTATCTATATATATATAATATATAAGCGATCNATATATAAGCGATCTTTCTAAGAAAAACATCGTAAAACTCTAAAATGTTCTTAAAAGTATAAAATTATCTCTAAAAATAATACAATTAATAAAATGTATCTGATATATAAGTGAAAATCTTTATTATAAAAGACATCAAATAATCTATCTATTTCTTCATATCTGACCATGTTAAATAATTTCCCTATGTTTTTCTTAGAAAAATCGTTTATATTAAATTATATTATATAAAATTCTCTGTATTTTTGACACATAAATATATATATCCGATACATTTTATTAATTTAATACTTTTTAGAAAAAATATGTCTGTTTTATATATAATTTTTATTTTATACTTTCNATCCAAACCAACCAAAAATATGTTCATAAAAGAAAAGTATCTTATCGATTTTCCCAAAAAAAAGTCAAGAAACTTTTAAAGTATCTGGTAGATTCAAGAAAATTAAATTGTTCACAAAAAAATGTCAACCAATAGAATAAAACAACCGTGAGATTGTCATCCAGAATTAAACTCAGAAACCTTCTAGAAAATTGTCAACCAATGGAATCCAACCACAAATGACAAACCGAAATCGATTTTCCCCTACAGTCAAACAAACAAAACCATCCAGCATCCAAAGAATCTTAAAAAGAAAGAAAACTGAAATTGTCACCAACTCCGCCTTCCGATTGGTTGTTTAGTGACATTCGAGCAAAAAACCTCCTCCATCTTTTTTCCATCCGACTCTCTCTCTCGCAAAACGAAACGACCAGATACATATATTTTTTATAGATCGACAAAAATAAAAGTGTCAATGCGATTGTCTCTTAGTATTTTTTTATTCATGGAACAACACATTTCCGTGCGATTGTATGGGTTTGTCGGTCGGTCAAATGAGTCTTACATGACTATACACATAGATGATTATCAGAAATAAGAGAAAAAAGAGAGTGAAACTTGGTGAATACCAAACTACATTACCGATTGTTCTCTTCGAAGCCCGAAGAAACATCTATAGCGAGCGACTCTATAAATGTGTGTGTGACTTAATTTTATTAAAATTGTCCACTCAAAACACAAATACCTGAGAGTGTGTGCGTCAACCGCACACAAACACAACAAAAAAGTGTCTCATGAAACCAGAAATTTTTGTCAATTGGATTTTGTGTGTTGGCTGACTATATGTATCTGGTAGATGACTATATGTATCTGGTGGATGACTATATGTATCTGGTAGATTTGTGCGTGTATTTGTGTATCTGTAAGATTGTGTTGTGAAAGGCTGAACGAGAACAGAAAGAAAGGAAAAACTGAAGAAGTAAAAGACGAAGACATTTTAAGGCAGTTGCGTTGTACTTGTCGTCTAGTGCGTATCACATCTACAAATTTGTCGTCTTAAATTCTTATTTTTTTTTTGTTCTTGAGTGTTATGTGGAAATAAGACTTTGAAAAAAAAATTGTTTTTGAAATTTGAAAATTTTGAACGTTATTGTAAAATAAATAGTGAATATATATATATCTATAACAAAGTGAAGACTGAAATTGAAAAGTGCAATTGGTGAGTAAAAATTTGTTTGCCGTCGGAATTTTTGTAACAACGCATGTTTTTAACAGATTATAGTGTTTTCTCATTACCTTCGAATTTATGAATAATTCATAACTAGTAAGGTGCATGTCCACCCATGATTGCGCATTAAGTTCGCTGTGTTTTAACCTAAAAATAGTCACCTCGCGTGATAAATAACTAAAACATCTTCATTTTGATTGTTGCTGTTACTGCTGCTGACTAACTAACTAACGACTAGTGTTGTAGTTGTTAACTAGCTAGAAAACACAATGCTAATTAATTGTATTTTTATTGTGTGTTTAATAGTTATGATGGAGCTTTGTAGAGTGCTTATAGACAATAAGACATTTGACTAGATAGTTAGATAGATAGATTTAGATCCCACCCCGTGCGCAACTAATTTACAAGTTTTAGAGAAAAACTATATAAAAATAAAAAGCCCAAGGTTTACATCACCGCCAGTTGACAATAGAGTGATTATCGACAGATCAGACATACCATTTTTAATTAACCTTTACCCCTCGCTGGAAAAAAAATTATAATCGATTTCATATACCATACTCCACGGGTTCATGGACACACAAATCAATTTCTTCATATCGATGATGCTTGTGGTTTGTCTGTCCATCGTCTCTCCAGACGCGAAAAGAAATAAAAGAGATTGACAGAGATGAATGTCATATATTTTGTGTTCATATCTGAAGGGTCTTTAGGGTAATTGCTATTTTCGGAATCAATTTCAAGATATTTTTTAACAAAATGTTTTGTGGTAATTCAAAAATGAAATACATATATCTATAAAAAGAATCCGAAAGACTATGTGACACCGCTGACTCTTTTTATGATACAATCGCAGTCGGAGCATATAATAAACATTTATAATCCGACATTACTCATATGACATGACATCGATCTGTTTGATGATCTACAGATATCTTACCGAAAGACGGACTTTAATGTAGTGTGAAAAGTAAGATTTTATTACTCTTCCAGAAGGCCAGAAAGATATGAAAAGGGGTGCAGGTAACCAACCATCCGACAGCATCATCATATCATATCATACATATGCCTTTTAATTATTTTTTCAACGCGCATTTTATATTTATAATGAGATTTTTCTTGTTGTGCTGTTGCATTTCTTGTGACAAGAAAACCTGGCTATAAAAGTCATCGTTAAAAAAATTGTGTTTTTGTTGTCAAAGTCTGGCTCGTTCGTTTATTACAAAATTTCCCATATATTCCCCATTAACTCAACTCTTTTAATTTGATGATGAATGCCATCCTCTTGATCTTCGATGGATAGTTGAACCATTAGACACGTTTAATTACGGTTTTTTATATCGTTTTTCTTTTAATCGATTGTTGTAAACGGGAATTTCAATTAATTAAAAATACATTAAAAGGACTTCTAAGTGATTTCAACATACTTCACATAGATTTTCAAGTGGGATGGATGCTAAGCTTACAAGAAATGTTTAGTTTTGTGCATTACGAAGAAAGATTTACATACAAATTTCTTAGCTTCAGAAATATTGAAAATTTTTAATATAATTTTTATAGTTTCCTCTCGAAATATAGTATTTGATATAAATACAGTTCATTTCGAAAACTTTAAAAATTTGACTGTAAATTTGAAGGAAAGTATTAATGAGTATCTCAAAAGTTAAATTTTTTGAAACAATAAAATTTGTCTTAATTTTGAATATTCAAATGAAATTTCTGTGATTAAAAGGACATCGACAGAATGTTTAGAAGTATGATGTAAGGCTTAGCTTATAAGAAATGTTTAGTTTTGTACATTAAGAAGAAGGATTTGATGACTGTATTTTATATAAAGTCTTGACTTAAAAATTAAAATTGAATTTTGAATATAATTTTTATAGTTTCCTCTTAAAATATAGTATTTGAAGAGTTAGTCCATAAATACTGAAGGACTATATTTTATCATAAATCCTATATTTAATCAACTTTGAAAAACTTGACTGTTAATTTGAAAGAAAGCATTAATTAGAATTAGAAACAATAAAATTTGTCTTAATTTTGAATATTCAAATGAAATGACTGTAATTTTCAAACTGAAAGTCATTAAAAGTACGGTTTTCTTCACATAGGTTTAGAAGTATGATGAAAGGCTTAGCTTATAAGAAATGTTTAGTTTTTTACATTAAGAAGAAGGATTTGATGACTGTATTTTATATAAAGTCTTGACTTAAAAATTAAAATTGAATTTTGAATATAATTTTTATAGTTTCCTCTTAAAATATAGTATTTGAAGAGTTAGTCCATAAATACTGAAGGACTATATTTTATCATAAATCCTATATTTAATCAACTTTGAAAAACTTGACTGTTAATTTGAAAGAAAGCATTAATTAGAATTAGAAACAATAAAATTTGTCTTAATTTTGAATATTCAAATGAAATGACTGTAATTTTCAAACTGAAAGTCATTAAAAGTACTTCGACAGAAGGTTTAGAAGTATGATGAAAGGCTTAGCTTATAAGAAATGTTTAGTTTTTTACATTAAGAAGAAGGATTTGATGACTGTATTTTATATAAAGTCTTGACTTAAAAATTAAAATTGAATTTTGAATATAATTTTTATAGTTTCCTCTTAAAATATAGTATTTGAAGAGTTAGTCCATAAATACTGAAGGACTATATTTTATCATAAATCCTATATTTAATCAACTTTGAAAAACTTGACTGTTAATTTGAAAGAAAGCATTAATTAGAATTAGAAACAATAAAATTTGTCTTAATTTTGAATATTCAAATGAAATGACTGTAATTTTCAAACTGAAAGTCATTAAAAGTACTTCGACAGAAGGTTTAGAAGTATGATGAAAGGCTTAGCTTATAAGAAATGTTTAGTTTTTTACATTAAGAAGAAGGATTTGATGACTGTATTTTATATAAAGTCTTGACTTAAAAATTGAAAGACGTCCTTATTGAAAACACTGAATTTTGAATATAATTTTTATAGTTTCCTCTTAAAATATAGTATTTGAAGAGTTAGTCCATAAATAATGAAGGCCTATATTTTATCATAAATCCTATATTTAATACACTTTGAAAAACTTGACTGTTAATTTGAAAGAAAGCATTAATGAGAATTAGAAACAATAAAATTTGTCTTAATTTTGAATATTCAAATTCAAATGAAATGACTGTAATTTTCAAACTGAAAGTCATTAAAAGTACTTCGACAGAAGGTTTAGAAGTATGATGAAAGGCTTAGCTTATAAGAAATGTTTAGTTTTTTACATTAAGAAGAAGGATTTGATGACTGTATTTTATATAAAGTCTTGACTTAAAAATTAAAATTGAATTTTGAATATAATTTTTATAGTTTCCTCTTAAAATATAGTATTTGAAGAGTTAGTCCATAAATACTGAAGGACTATATTTTATCATAAATCCTATATTTAATCAACTTTGAAAAACTTGACTGTTAATTTGAAAGAAAGCATTAATTAGAATTAGAAACAATAAAATTTGTCTTAATTTTGAATATTCAAATTCAAATGAAATGACTGTAATTTTCAAACTGAAAGTCATTAAAAGTACTTCGACAGAAGGTTTAGAAGTATGATGAAAGGCTTAGCTTATAAGAAATGTTTAGTTTTTTACATTAAGAAGAAGGATTTGATGACTGTATTTTTTATAAAGTCTTGACTTAAAAATTAAAATTGAATTTTGAATATAATTTTTATAGTTTCCTTCCAAAATATAGTATTTGAAGAGTCCATAAATATTGAAGGTCTATATTTCATAATTTCGAGAACTTTAAAAATGTGACTTTAAATTCAGAAGAAAGCATTAATGTCTTAGTTTTAAATTTAAAAACCAGTAACTGAAAGTCATTATACATTATTCGTAAGACAATATTCTAATAAAACCCTAAATACCCCCAAGAAATTAAAAAAAAAATAAAAACCATAAACTTATAAAAACCCTTTTTTTTCATTACAGAAAAGTAAAGCAAAATGGAGCAAATAATGTCACAACTACCATTTATTCCACCACAATTTTTGCCTATTCATCCACAATCCCACACCGCAGTATCATCAGCATCACCATCAACACATTCACCATCTACCTCACCGAAACCAAAACGTTGGGGTTCACCACCAGTTAATTTAGCCGGTTCGTTTATAAATCCAGCTACAGGGAAGAAACGTGTACAATGTAGTATTTGTTTCAAAACGTTCTGTGACAAGGGTGCATTAAAAATTCATTTTTCTGCGGTTCATTTACGTGAAATGCACAAATGTACTGTGGAGGGTTGTAATATGGTGTTCAGCTCGAGGCGTTCACGTAATCGTCACAGTGCAAATCCAAACCCAAAACTACACTCATCAAATATGCGCCGTAAAATATCTCCACACGATGGTCGTACATCTCAACCTTTCGTCCATCCATTGTTATTCCAATCACCAGCCAGTTTGATGCCTCCCTTCGCCTCAATGCTTCCACCGTTCATGAATTCACAAGTTCCAGGATTCTTCCCAACCCATCACAATCTACCCACACATTTCGATAGAAGAGTAGACTGTAATGGCAATGATGATCTCATGTCTTCCGGTGTATCATCTGCATCCGAATCATCCGATTACTTATCATCAACACCCAGAGATATTGTCAAAATTGAGGATGATGACAGCTTCAGTGAGGGTGAAGAGGAAGAAGAACTGTTAATGGACTCCGATGAACCATTGGATTTCAGTTGTAAAAGGGAACGACTCAGCCCAACTGATAGTTTCACATCATCATCTTTCTCGTCTGCGGCTTCAACATCAACTACTACATCGCCAACTTCATCCCCGAAACTATCTGCAAGTTTCTCCGTTGATTGTCTCCTGGGCAAAAGGAAACGTGATGATTCGGACGAAAGCGAACAATTGCACAAGTCATCCACATCATTCTCCGAAGAAATGGGATTACTTGATTTATCGAAGAAAAGAACTGAAATCGAAGCACCATCTCATCATCAGCATCATCATCATCCAGCTATGTTAACCATTCTCTCCGAAGTGTATCGTTCGATGCTCATGAACAATAGTCTCAAAGCTCAGTACAGTGAGCTGCAAAACAATAACACTATCTCCGTCTAGGAAGAGATCCTGCTTTATGTGTCTGTTGTCTAGTGTGTAGTCAGTCCCTTGTGTATAAAAATGTTTCTTAATCTTTAGTTGTTTTTTTTTTTTTTTTTTTTTTTTTAAAT
>JXPG01024379.1:0-10950 GCA_001015175.1 Megaselia abdita
GAGTTTTTTTAATGAGAGTTTATTGAATACTTATAAATTTAAGATTAATCAATTTTCTATAATTCAAAGCATTAATTATATAAACGTTTATACTCTGTAAGGCACGGACAATTTCCCAAAAAATGTTCAAACCTCTCATTTTCTCTAATTTGAGTTAATTGAAAAACGGTTACCATTAAATATTATCAAATCTAGCTTTAAAAATCCAAGTTATCTTTCGCTGATCATAGTCAGATAAATACATAGTTGATTTAGTATGGTCTAGGGCTGATACATTTCGTTTTTGAAGGTGCTTTATAAAAGACAGTTTAGGTGTCATTTCATGAAGACTAGTATTTCGGATTTGGCTAAATTCACTTCCATTTATAATTTCTTGAAGGGTTTTTCGTATTTTCCGCTAATAATACATTAGAAGGCTTACACTCAAAGAAATGATAAGAATTTTTGGTGGATGTCGTACCCAAAATTATGGATATTATAATCATATGTGGATGTTGTGATTATAATTTTGTAAACTGCATCCAACTCATGGTTATGACAACCATAATATGGACAACCACGGCTCGGTTCACGGCGCCGGTCTACCACGATATGAAATGGTATGGGTACAAAGTTTTGTTTGATAAAACTTGTTAGATTGCGAGTAACGCTTGGTATATAAGTATTGTTACATTAATGGAATGGAAGATTGGATGAATGGTTGATTGTATGTATATCTGGATAGAAAGTCCACCTTTTTTTAATCAGGGACAAATTCACTTTAATAAGAACTCGAATTTGTCAAATATGAAATCCCCACGCCCTTTAATGATACTAATTTCCAATTCACTTAACGAGACCAAAAAAAAAAAAACAATTCATCATCTCAAAGTGACACAGATCACGAAACCACTTATAGTTCAACACTGTTAAAAATCGAAGTGTAAATTGTTAAACCTCAATCGGTGTAGCAAAAATTACCCGTTTTGAGGTGTAATGTCTACATTTCAAAAAGTGTAGCCATTTTTTGCCTGCAATGAAATATACGTCAATAATTAAAAAAAAGTATTTCAGCCAAAAAATTTCAAAAATTATTTACACCTGCAAACTTAGACGCTCAGTGGTGTAATGCTTTATGTACACCTCAAACGTGTAAATTTAACACACCGATTTTTAACAGTGTAAGTGGAAGTTTTGAAAATATGACGCTTAATAAAATTATTTGGTTTATATTTCTGAAATGCAAAAATCCTAATATGATTGAAGTTTTTAGTTTTTGTAAATACTATTGGGATTTTGTAAGTTTTCAGTGATTTTAAAAGATTTCTAGAAATTGTTTGCAAGGAATTCCTTCAGATTCAGCAAAAAAAAATAAATAAAAATAAACAAAAAACAGAAACAGCTAAGCTAAAAACTTTCCCCAGAAAATCGAAGCAATAAGTACCATCAAGAAATAAAATTATAGTAAAAATTAAAAAAACTAGTACAACAAAAATGTAAAAAAACAATCAACTTCAGACAAACAAAAAAGTTGTAAAATCAATCAATTTTATTTAACAATTTCAGAAAGCGTAACAATAAATTGCATCAAAATGTATATAACAATACTTTACAACAAATAAAAAAAAAAAAAAAAAAAAAAAACCCTTCGAAAAATTAAAAAAACAGATATAGCTAAACAAATAAATACTCTACATATTGAAATAATTTAAAAAAATAAATAATTGGTTCTAATATTTACAAACGTAATATTAAATATACTCTTGATTACTAAAATAATTTTTTATTAGTTTTCAGAGTATTTTGGAAGGATTTTTTCAAGATTTTGTTTGGACTTTGAGAATCCTAGCTCAATATTGTTTCTTTAGATTTTTTACTGGAGTTTACTAACTACTTACTACTCTGTTTAAAATATATTTTTAAATATATGTATTTTTCATTAATTGTACTCTATAGAATATTTACTGCCTTTAGTCAATGTTTTTTATAATAAAAAATAATTGGATATACAAAACCTCTCTGCAAATACGGCTAATTAAAAAACTGTAAATAAAATTTCACGATATGGATACAAATCAAAACAAATCCCCATGATAATACACCTTTCGAAAATAAAACAATTTGAATAATATAATAATCGTGAACAAGCTTCACGTATAGTATTACTTTTTTTGGGTAATAAAATGTCTCATAAAAAACTATTTTAATTTTACACATTTTAATTACACTACATTCAAGAAGTAGTAGCCAAATTTTCGTGCTTAATTCGATAAATATTTTTTAGGCTCTTTTTCAGTGTAAAGTTTCCTACCTTAAAAAAATAATTAAGTTTTTTAAGTATAAACATTTTAAAAAAATTGTTGGATTCCAACCTAAGATCATCAGAGTTAAAGCATCCATCCGAACAACATGGACGCTTCCCATATTGCCATTATAAACTTTTCAATTTCATTTCAAGTTTCTTTGTCCTAACAACATTACTATATGAACCGATTACAATATCTGAATTATACTCATTTCCTCAATTCCACTTTACATCTAAGATTTATTACAATCTCTAGAAAAAATCGAGGAAAATTCTTATCAATGCACTTGAGCTAATATTTATTTGAGGCGCAAATAAGAAACTATACGTAGTGAAAAAGTCTTGGCAAATATTTATAGAAACTAGAAGATATAGATTTCGCGAAGTGACTATTGACAATCCTTGAAAAAAGCAAAATCGCTAGAAATCGATAAAACCGAGGATACCAAAGCAAGGTCGTTCGTTTATTCTATTATTTGTCAGTCACCAAGAATGTCTAAGAAAAAAAACAGTTCAATTCTAGATAAGAAATTGTTTGAAGAGTTCAGTAAACAAATTTTAATTGCAGTTGTTGGGTTCCTTCTAATTGTTCTAATAATATAATATCCACTTCAAATTTGATTATGTTATAATAGTCATTTATTTAACTAGTTTTCAAGTGTCTTCATTCCGTTCATCAGATAATTTTATATAAGGGTTAGTATTATTGCATATTATTACAAAAGATTTAATTCATATGAATTGATTTATTCGCGAGGAGGGTGGGAATGTTTTTACATACATTTTCTTTGTATGTAAAAACATGTAGTGCAAACAATTTTTTTTACATACAAAAATGGAAATGTTCCCTTTTCTGCAAAAGTACCTTGCTAGGATATATTTTGTTTATATTTCAATATAGATAAAGTATATATTTTTTGGTATAAATATTTTTTCATAACAGTATATATTCGATACTGTTCTAGATATTAATTTATCACCAAATAAGAAAAATATATAACAAAAAAGGAAACTTCTTGTGATTAAAAAAAAATAAACAATTAAAAAAAATAAAAACAAATAAAACAATAGATACTTTTTCGAAAATATGAAGAAAAAAAATATTTTTTTTACACTACATTTTGCAGAAAGATTTTCCAGAAGAATAAAGTGACAGATTAAAACCACACAAAGTCCTTTCAATTAATTTTGTAAAAATAAGAACTTTATGACAATTTTAGATAATCCATTTTTTTTTATTTATATAGTGATTAGATTTGATGGAACATTTTATTATATAAAAACTTTCAAATTAAAAATTACTTGAAAGTTTCTTTTTCTCTAATTGTATTTTATTAATTTAAACGATTATCTATATTGTTAACGTACTAAGAATATTATTTTTTTTTAATCTGAAAATTCTTTTTTTATAATTTATTTAAAAAATCAGTTTCAAGGTTGTTTTTTTTCAAAATATTTCAAATTGTTAAAGTTTTTTTTAAATATTGTTTTACACTAATGTAATATTTTTTTTTTTAATTTGTATTTTTTTTTTCCTTAAATGAAACAGTGCTTATATTTGACTCGTTAAGCAATGTATTATTGTTTAGTGTTTATTTAATTAAACAAAAACAAAAATAATAAAATAAGGTTTTTATTATATATCTATTGTAAAATGTATTAACTTATTTTACGGATTTTTCTAGCATCTGTAAATTTAAAATTTGTCTTAATTTTTAAGTTAGAATATTCCTCCCACTCTTATCTTAGGTTTGAATCCTGACAAAAATTGTTCAGTTCAAAAATTATTTTCATGCAAATATTTCTTGTATACGTTTTAAATTTTAAACTTCAATATATGTTGCTTCGGCTTTCAACAAGACTTGCAGGCAATGTCCATTGAAGTCAAGAATTGAAGATAGTCTACTGTTTCGTTACGTTATAATAACATTACGTATTTCATTAAATTAAGTAAAGAAGTTAAATTTTTTATTGTTTTTGAGTTTTTCAAAAGTAGTTTTGGTTAGGGATATGGGCAATGGAGTTTGGAAGTGTTCTTTTGACTTCTAAAACCAGCAAATAACAACAAACTTTATGTTTAAAAGAATAACACAAAAAAAATTAAATGAATAAGAGAAAATTAAAACAAAATTAATTCAAACAAATAACATAAAATTAACTAATAAAAGTAAACAAAAAAATAAGGAAGAATTAAAGAAATACTAAACTAAAAATAATAAAATAAAACTTAATAGTAAATCTAACAAATAATATAAGATTTAAAAAAAATCTTAATAAAATCACAAAAGAAACTCCAAGGCGAACAAATATTAAATATACAAACGTTTGAACAAAGTGAGAATATTAAAAAAGCAATTGAAAAATAAAACAACGAAGAATCAAACAAATACCAATATTAAAAAAGAATAAAAAATAAAAATAAATCAAATACTAACACAATTAAGATAACAAATATAGCAAAATTAAATAAGAATTTATAATCATACATAAAACATTGAATTAAAGAAATAATATTAAAAAATATTACGAACAATAAATATAAATTAACAAACAACATCATTTAAGTAAATAAAAAAATAAACATAAAATAAATAAATAAATAAAAATGTCTACAAGAAAAAAAAACAAGCAAAACCAATAAAAAATCAAAAAAGGTTAGAGAAACAAAAAATAATGCAATAATAAATAAAATTTATAAGAACAACAAAATCAAGATTTTAAAAATTTAAAACAAAAAGATTAATATTTAACAGAAGCAAAAACCTAAGGTTATAAATTTAAAGCAAAAACTAGAAAATAATTTTTGTTTCCTGGAATTAGCTTTAAGATCTAAGGTCTAACTATATATGAAGCGAAGCTGTAGCGCGTCAGCTAGTTTAATGTGTATCAAGCCATGTTAGAAAAATAATCATTGTGTGCTTTTGTATGAACTCTGATAACAATAATTTAAAATGGTAGTTGGTTAGTGTAAGTGCTACAACTCTTGACTTCCACTCTGACGATTCTGAGTTCGATCCTCAGTGCACTCGTCAGATTTTTTCGGTCTCAATATTGTATATAAGATTCTATCTTTTATCTTATGTGAGCGCCTGAAACCTTTCCTCGAAAATATAATTCGGGAATATCAATGTGGCTTCAGACCCGGAAAATCTACCTCTGAACAGATCTTCACGCTGCGGCAGATACTTGAGACTCGTGAACTCCACATTGAAACGCAGAACCTATTCATCGATTTCAAGTAAGCGTACGACAGTACGGTTAGAGATGAGTTAGATTGCTGATCGTGTATCGAAAATTATTTCAACAAGACCAGGTGACTTGCTTAACATTTGTTTCGAACATCAAGTAATACATCATGAGATCGATTCAATTGCATGCATATGCGGATGATATCGATATAGTGGTCCCAAATATAGAAGATCTAAAACGAAGCTATAATTCCGCCGAGAAAATGGGTTTAAGCGTGAACGTCGAGAAAATATTATAGTAAGAAGCACTAAACTGAACATATACAAGGAGTGGAATAAAGAAATCATTTAAGTTATCACTGAAGGTATTGTTTGATATAGTATCCCCTTTTTACTCCTTGTCTGATTTGAACAATTCGCTGTCTCTCATACAAGAGATGGTCAGTAATGGTATTGATATATTTAATGTTAAGTTCCCGAATATAGACATTGACACTCATAATACCAGTGCTGATATATGGGGCCGAATCGTGGACATTGTCAGAATCAGATAAGACCTTTTAAAGTTATTTGAGAATAAAGTATTGCGTATGGTTTATGGAACTGCTGTCTGTGAAAACAAGGAATAGGGAATGCGTTACAGCCATGAGACGATAATAGCTGTTAACCGAGCGAGCTGGAGGAAAACGATTGGTACACTCAAAGAAATGATATGAATTTTTGGTGGATGTCGTACCCAAAATTATGGATATTATAATCATATATGGATGTTGTGATAATAATTTTGTTGACTGCATCCAACTCATGGTTATGACAACCATAATATGGACAGCCACCGCTCGGTTCATAATTATGGAGTAAGCATCCATATCATAGACGGAGCATCGATAAGTATGATCGAAAAAATATCTTTCTTACTCTTTCTAATGACGGTTAAAAATCGCTTTGAATTTGAACTTCTTCTTTCTAATTGGCTGCAAAAATTCTCGTTAATTCTCATTGACTCTAAAAAGTTTAAACAAACTTTATTATAAGCGACATGTCCATGATTACGTATCGAGCCATTATGGATGGGATGTCTATAAACACTTCTTTGAGTGTACTGATACCAATCATCGAGCAAATGATCCAGACCAAATATATCTGAATATACATAATGATGTTGTTATTAAGCTTCCATAAAAGCCATACAACTTTCTTGAAAATCAACGATTCCCAGCTCTAGTAACTGGAAGAACTGCACTCAAAGAAATGATATGAATTTTTGGTGGATGTCGTACCCAAAATTATGGATATTATAATCATATATGGATGTTGTGATTATAATTTTGTTAACTGCATCCAACTCATGGTTATGACNCCAGCATTCAGAATTACTGACAAGACGAGCTCGTTGTAAAGCTTAACCTTGGTCTTCCTGGAAAGTTGAGTCGACCGGAATAGCTTATTCAAACTGAACAGGCATCTGTTCGCCAAAACTATCTTAGATTTATTTCCACCCTGATGTTGTTATTTGATGTCACCTCAGAACTCAAATAGATGAAAATTTTCACAACTTCCAGATATTTACGACTTGAGACAATATATTTGGTTTTTCCACCATTGACTCGTAGACCCACTGAATTCGCTTCCTTCTCAATTGCAAGGAATATATCTTTGACGTCCGATGTTTTTCTCCCTATTACGTTAAAGTCATCGGCATATCCAAGAATTTGGCTTGATTTGTTGTAGATTATATTGGAGGTTTCGATGTTAGATGCGACCATAATCATCTCTTGCTGCACGACAGTGCTTCTCCTTGTCGAAAACTTTTCCAGTTTGGAACTTTCTTGATATTTCTCCAGCGGCTTTGACACAACTCCATGTGTTCCGCTGTGTCGTTTGGCATAGATCGAAGAGCTTGCTTGGGATGCCCAAATCGTTCATTGAGCGGAATAGCTCATCTCTGATTTGAGTGACGCTTGTTGAAAGTCGATGAAGAGGTGATGTGTATCGACTTGGAATCATTTGTCTTTTCCAAAATCTGTCTGAGTGTGAAAAGTTGATCATTGGTCGACTTTCCAGGCATGAAACCGTATTGATAGGTTCCGACAATGCGTTCAGCAATAATGGAAGNTGCACGACAGTGCTTCTCCTTGTCGAAAACTTTTCCAGTTTGGAACTTTCTTGATATTTCTCCAGCGGCTTTGACACAACTCCATGTGTTCCGCTGTGTCGTTTGGCATAGATCGAAGAGCTTGCTTGGGATGCCCAAATCGTTCATTGAGCGGAATAGCTCATCTCTGATTTGAGTGACGCTTGTTGAAAGTCGATGAAGAGGTGATGTGTATCGACTTGGAATCATTTGTCTTTTCCAAAATCTGTCTGAGTGTGAAAAGTTGATCATTGGTCGACTTTCCAGGCATGAAACCGTATTGATAGGTTCCGACAATGCGTTCAGCAATAATGGAAGCTAGGATCTTAAAGGCAACGTTGAGCAGGCTAATGCCTCGATAGTTCTGGCAATCATTCTTGGCAACTTTCTTAAAATCCGGGCAGATGATGCTACTCTGTTCCACTCTGTCCCAGATCTTCAGAAGCAGCTTGTGGAAAGCGTCGTTGAAAGAGGGCCCTGCTGTTTACAACAGTTTAGCTGGTATTCCATCAACTCCTTCACTTTTGTTGTTCTTTAGTTTCTCCATAGCCGAGTCGACCTCTGATCTTGTAGGTGGAGGGACATCATCATTGTTTTGGAAATCATATGATGGTTGTTCTTCTGCTTGTATGGGGCCACTGCTTTTTATACCGTTCAACAGCTCTGAGAAAAACTCTTCCCCTCGCCCTAGTTAATAAGTCTTCGTTCTTGCCCTTACATGTTGTGACCAGAGTGTAATTCTTCCTTTGTCTGTTGACATTTTGATAGAACTTACGAGCCAAGTGCCTACCCTCATAAATTCCAGCTCTTCCAACTGCTATTTCTTAAAGCGCTTTTTCTAAAGTCTTGATAATCTTATCGGGTTTTCTGTAGATTTTCCTGATTTAGAGCTTCATTTACCAAGTTCCCTCATACCAATTGTTTCGTTGGCGGCTGTTGGAGTCACTGAATGCTCATATTGCTGTTTCATGGAAGCAGTGTTCAGTGCTGAAGTGTTGAAGTTTTTTCGGATGCGGAGTATGCATAATAACTCGTTGATAGGTGTCCATGTCCATCGAGCTATGCTGTTTGGTTCTGTCCTCTATTTGTCCTGATACAATCCATTTTAAAGTTCACAAATTCATAAAAAATAGACCTCCTCAAAAAATTTGTTTAAGACGGTCTATTTTTCCCAGCCTGTTCTTCCGAAACCACAATTATTTCCAGAATAGAACAAGTAAACCTGACAAAATAAAAGACTAAGCCATAGTAATAATCAAAAATCCTTAATTCTGTACTTTTCACGCAAAACATTAACATAAAAAAAAGAAATAAAATAAGAACCATTCAATCAATAAATGTTGAGAAGAAACGAAAAAATTGGACCTCATTTCAATTAACCAGTTCAACACCAATCATTCATTATTATATGGACACTTAGTCACAATAATTGATCACAATCCAATTAATTTAATAATTTGAGTGTGGAAAACGAGTGTAGATAAGAGGCGTTTGGCGTTTTTGCGTTCTAATTGTTGTTGCCCGACAAATCTATGTTTCCGGGATTGAACTTTTTGTGGAAAAATTTTCGGAAATCATTTTTGCCAACAACATTTTATCTCTTTATCTGCCTTGGTTTCACATTTTGATTATGGCATGCGTTTTACCGACCTGAAATGAAAAGTGCAGTTTTTGCGAAATTTTTGTTTTGCTGAGGAAAATTAAATATTTGGAATTAGGCCAAATAATGTTTCATGATGCTCCACAATATCGAGGTCATTGGTTTGGTTTGTGAACTACTTTTTTTATTCGTGTGTTTCAAAAAACCCAACAAAAAATTGCTTATCGTTTTATGGTTTTTATTATTTATTAGTTTAGTGGGACATTGGTTTTCTGCAATTGTCATAAATATAATCTTAGACTTAAATTTTTATTTATTGGCTATTTGATTCTAGTGAGATAATATTTTGATTATTGACTTTTTAACGATATTGGAATATTTTTAATTAAATTATTATTTTTAATTAAACTATATAAATTAGTCAAGTTTTTTAGGAAATTGCTTAAATATATGGTTTATTGTTAAAAGTTAATTAACTGTAACTCAACGTGACTTTAATAAATAATTAATTAGTTTGGAGGTCTTAGGGTTCGCTTATGAAAATATCTATTTCAGAAACCTGATTTGGAAGATTTATTTGTCTTCGACTTTTGATTTTTGTAAAGCAAATTTAGGGTCATCTTCAAAATAATGCTGGACAGCTTTAGTAGAAGATATTTTATTTTCGTAAAAATATTTGTTTTCTCCAAAAGAGAATTTTGTATGAACATTTTAAGAAAAGAAAAATAAAATGAAACCAATTTTTTGGGTTGGTTTTTGGAAAAGGTAGATTTTTCCTTAAAATTCAAGTTTAAAGTGTATTATCTCAAAAATTGAGGCGAATTGTGATTACAGTTCTTCTACGATTTGTACCTCCGTATATTCTAAATCGATCCTTTAAAATCTAGCTGCGCCTTTTTGCGTCTTTTTTAGCTATGACCATTCTAGTAAACCTCTAAATATCAAACATTTTACCTTTTTTATCTGAAAAAATATATGCGTTTGATGTTTATTCGTTGACTTAAAAAATCAGGTATTCACTGAAATTTTGTTTGTCTAAGTAATGTGACGGGAATGCTAAATGAGATTTAAGAAAAAAAAAAGTTACATTTTACCCAATTTTATGAATTGGTTTTTGGAGTAGGTGGATTTTTCCTTAAAATTCAAGTTTAAAGTGGAATATCTCAAAAATTGGGGCGAATTGTGATTACAGTTCTTCCACGATTTGTACCTACGTATGCTCTGAGTCGAACCTGCAAAATTTAGCTGCCCGTTTTTAAGCATTTTTTAGCTATAATCATTCTAGTAAACCTCCAAATATCAAAAAAATTACCTTTTCTGTCTAAATTTCGTGTATTCTGACTAAATATGATAAACGTGTTATTAAATGTAACCGAAAATATGATGTTATAGAAAAGCTTTAAATTTGGTCTGATCTTCGAGATACCAGCAAGTCACCTTTTTGATATGAGTACCTTCACCTTGGTAGACACAAATAGGAGGACTAAGTGAACTTAAGATGGATTCGTGGATGGTGTTCGAAATCTGACCAGTTAGCTTTTTTGAAGTTTATGTAGGTCACCTTGGTAACTTTCCTCTGAGCTTGGATTNTTAAATTTGGTCTGATCTTCGAGATACCAGCAAGTCACCTTTTTGATATGAGTACCTTCACCTTGGTAGACACAAATAGGAGGACTAAGTGAACTTAAGATGGATTCGTGGATGGTGTTCGAAATCTGACCAGTTAGCTTTTTTGAAGTTTATG
>JXPG01024450.1:0-10380 GCA_001015175.1 Megaselia abdita
AAATCATCATATGTATGTATATGTATGTATTAAACAAATTAAAGAAAATAATTCTACTGTAAATCACAATTATATATAATCTTAAAGCATTTTTTAGATATCAAATTCTAAAAGAAAATATGAGACAAAAATAAAAAGGAGACCCAAATTATAATAAATCTTAAGAACAGACCATCATAAAATTACCAACAAATTAAAATCATTCTTAAACAAAATTTGATTTGATTTTAATAAAATTTCCATAATATATTTGTGTATTTTTTAAAATTTTAGTCTTATAAATTTAAAACGTTTAAAGTAACGGTTTTTTCATCAGAAATCCCTATAATGAAAGACATGATTTTATTAAAAAATCAATTATACTATTTATTTTTATCATCCATACAAAAATATCTAAATTCTTAAATTATACTGTTTACACTTTCCCAAATTTACGTGGATTTAGGTTTTTCGTTTAAAGCAGTGCTATAGTTCTTAGATAAAGTTGCGAAACATTTACACAAATTAGTAAAAAAAAGTTCAAGTATAAAAAAATAGTATTTTTATGAAAGGCAGGGACGAATTAATGTTGATCGTTTATGGGTATAGTTAAAAGAAACATTTTAAAAAATTACAACATATTATTTAATTTTTTACGTTATCGCAATTTTTTAAAGTAAACGTTATTTCCAATATTGATCTATGCCACGTTATAACGAATACTTTTTCTTACATTTCTAGTGTTTTTGAGATTAAATATCTTAAACACTTATCTATATATTTTTGAATTTCTAAAGTATTTTCTAGATTATTTTTTATAAGTATATTATCTTATCATTTACATATGTTATATTTTTGTTTTTGAATTTAATTATTTATGCCTATGCAAAATAAGAAAAATATATAATAATATAATAAAAATGTTTCAAATATTAAATTTATGTGGGTTTAGACTTTAGGAAAATGTTCACAAAGTACTAAAAAAAGCAGGGACAATTTTGATCATTTATGGGTATCGTTAGCATCTACACCAACCAACTACCTACTTATATATATATCTTTGAATTTCTGAAGTATATCTTTTATATGTTATAATTTTGTTCTTGAATTTAATTATTTATGCCTATAATTTAAAAAAATATAAAATTTAAGAAAATTTTTCATTTAAATTGAAAAGTTAAAAAATAATATGAAAATAAATATAGATTTTCAAAGATAAAGATATTTAATTTTAAAAATATTGGATTCAAAATATGAATTTTTTGTTTTGTTTTTAGTATAAATATAACAATTTAAAAAAAATATATTTTTTTGCTAAATTTTAATTTTTGTTTTCGAAATTAATCATGAATAGTAAAAATATGGAATAGTAAAGATATTGACGTTAATATTTGCTGTTTTATTATTATATCCATTTTATAAAAAGAGAACTGTTTATTTTTAAAATTGTTCATTAGGAGATTTTATATTATATCAAGTTACTCCAATCTTTTGTACACCGAGAGAAATAAGTGTTAACATTTAGCAAAAAAGTGCGGATAATTAGCACAAAGTGTGTACTGAGCGGACCCTTAACTTTGTGCTAAAAATCCTCACTTTTTTGTGAATTTTTAACCATTTTAAGTGTTTAAATTAAAAGAATCCACACTTTTTAGCAATTTAAAATGGCTAAATCCAAAAAAAAGTCTAAAAGTATCAGCTCTTTGTGTTAACTTTTAGCCAAAAAATGTTAAAAATTCTGATTTTTTACACATTTTAAAAATAATAAAAATCAGCACTTTTGTTTTAAAAAAATATGCACTTTTTTCTCTGGGTGTATATGTCATATTTTATTATTCTGTATTTCATTCTGAAAATATGGCTTATCTTTTTAAAATAATGTGAACTCTACTTAAAATTTTGAAATATATACATAAATTCAACGAATATTTTTTACTGTGAATTTAAAAAAAATCTAAAGTTTAGAAATCAGAAACAAATCATAAGCTTTTAAAATACAAAAAGCAATGTCATGTTTAATTTTGTTATCTTATCTTATAAAAATGTAATCTTAAATTCTAATGTTTCAAAATTAAAAAAATATAAGATTCGAATATTTTTAAAGTTATAAAAAAATCTGCAATTTAAAGTTTTTACTTTTTGTAAATAAAAGCGAAAATAATATAATATATATCTATTCACAAAATGTTAAAAAAAAATATAAATAATTATTTTAATAAAATAATGTCATCAAAAGGATATGAATGATAACCTAAAAATGTCCATGCAACATAATCAAAGTAGAGTTTATGTAATAAAATACATTCAATAAATAATTGAAACTTTAAGGATCAATAGTAATTGAATAATAAAGTAACCATAAATCCACAATTAAGTACGAACTAAAAGTGAACAATAATTCAAGTCGTGATGTGAATGCTTCTATACAAAAACCCAAATCATCGTTAACAAACGAATTCATTCATGAAAAAAGCGTACAACCAGTAACCTATATTACTATACATATACTATTCATTTGAATTAGTTAACATACAATTTTCCAAACTGGCGCACTCCTCCATCATCAATGTTAAACAACATATAGCTTTCAGCTTTTGAACAAAAAGAAAAGTCTTCCTTATGTGTTGTCCAATAGATACACAAAAAAGAAACCCAGTCAACCAATCCTTATTTTCCTGACGATATTACTAAGATTTAAATACAGATTGGCGGTTTTTGTTTTTTACATATCTTCCGCCTTTTTATGTAACTCTTATTAACAGAACCGTCGCGTAGACTCCACTCGTTTAACAGTGGCTTGTTATCAAATGGAGTTGGTTCGGTGGAGCGAAATGAGCAGAAAAAAAGTGTGTGTGGTGTTTGCTTTGAGTGGAAGTGACCTACACCATCTTTTTCCACCGTACTCTTTATATACAACTTTTTGTTGGTTGAAATTGATCTTGGTCTTTACGTTTTACCGGATCACATCGATTCAGTTCAACATCGACAGTTTCAAGCGACAGTCATTAGAGCGGCGGTGTGATTTATTTTTTTCGAGTTTATTTTTAAAATTTTAAAGTGCAAAAACGATTTTCTGGTGTGTAATGAAAATTTGTTTATAAAAAAAAATAATTTTTGTTTCTTTGAATTTCTTGAAGTGAATGAAAAGTTTTGTCCCGATAATTTCGCTTTTACCAATTATGTAATTCCAACACTGACTCAAAAATTTTGAGAGAAAGAAAAAAATGAAATTGTTGACATTGATCTAGGTTCGCATATTGTTATTATTGGTTTGATTTTGGTTTTGATTCTTCGTCGTGGATTTCCTCATGTTATGGCAACGCAACGAAACAAGTTCAATGAATTGTGTCTGTTGGTTTGAATTTGAGGAAATGCTTTACTGTTTTTGTTGCAATGGTTTGCTGCGATTTTTCGCATGTACATATCTTTTTGTTGTTATCCTCTTCAATACAATCGCTTCATGTTAAGTCGAGGTTGCGAAAGGTAAACAAAAACAGAACGGTGTCACTGTGTTATTTATTATGTATGTTAATTTTTCATTTTACTCAAAATATTTGGGGTTGTTTGAGACTTAAAGTTTTACGGTGTTAGACTTTGTTTTTTGTTTAAATTACATTTTATTTAAAATAAAAAATTGCATTCAATTCACATATCAAGTTTTTCAATAGTACTTTATGGTCTGATCTACATAACTTTTTAGAAAACTAGGCTTAATGAAAATGGTTTTTGAAACCCTTTTTTGGAGAAAACAAGATAGTGGTTATTCACTTTGTCCGTGTGTCTGTCGCCATGATCTTTGTGAGACGTTTTATGTGAAGGTCTTGGGAATATAAAAATACTATTGCATTTTTGGTGCAATGCATTTGGCTATAGAAAAAGATCTAATTTTCAATAACTTTTAATAAGTCAAATATAGTTAACCCTTTATTTTCATAATATTCTTTCAATTAATTCAACAATTAAACAACACTCAATTTTGTTTTTAAGTTTTAAAATATCATAATTCTAATTCTGAAATTTGATATCTATAAAAACTATTTACAAAAGAATTCCTACAATACAAATAAATTTAAAATTTATCCAATCTTGACATTGACATTGACATAAAAGTTTTATTTTATTCTATATTTTCAGAGCTATTCAAAGTTTAGAAAAATCAGGTCTATTAGATTTTTAGTTATTAACTAAATGAACCAGAGGCTTTTTCAAACAATACCTATTTTGGTCAGATTGTAGAGCACAACTATCGAGTTTAACAAATTAGTTAACGGACAATTAAATACGAAAAATGCCATATTTTTAAGCACTCTATTTAAAAAAAAACTAAATTATGTATTTTGTAAGATTTTGAAATGTTCTGAAGAATTCTTCCACTTTATTAGTTGTAATTTTCTCACTTTGTTTTAAGAATCCGCACTTTTATGAGGATTTTTTAATCCTCAATTTTAAAATTTAAATTGGTACAAAAATAGAAAAATACCACAATTTGGGAACTTAATATCCAAAAATGCAAAACATCGACGATAATTGCTGATTCTTAAGACATTAAAAATTATGATTTTTGCACTTTTGTTTTAAACAAACTTTTTTTCCTGAATTTGAATGTATAATTAAACAAAAGTATATATAATGAATCCGTAGTAGCACTAGGGATTTTGTTTATAAAATGAATTATAAAATTACCCAACGCACAGTCTCTATGGCCCTATCCTCACTTCCAATAATATATTAGGAACCATAATAATCATACTAGAAATTGTAAAGTCCATAAAAATACATATCCAAAATTTTGATAAGGGTTAATGGGCCTTATTAGTAACTTCAAATTGATGTATCACACGACCTTATATGATCCATATATAAGTTATCCACATTTTTCTTTAGTTGCGCTTGCCTACGCCCATGTATTTCCAAAATTTTGATAGGGGTTTGTAGGACGTATTAGTACCTTCAAAAATAATGTATCACACGAACGAAGCTATGCATTAAAATGTAAATTTGTTGGACCCCATTCTTCGGTTTTTCGTCTCCCTACGCCACTGCATAAAGAAATTCCAAAAAGTAATTTTGGAATTTCTGTGATGGTGATTGAAGGGTCTCATCAGTACCTTTAAAACGCGGTATAAAACTTGAAAATTGGAAAATATTTTCTTAACTAAAATTTAAAGATACTTAAAATGGAAGCTTCCAGAAATGGAGCTCTAGCGCCATCTGGTGCCCACCAATGACATTTCTGTTTATGTCAGTTTGTAGTAGTCAGTTAGACCTTTAAAATGAGGTCCATATCGAATATTGTTTAACCCTTCAAATTTACGTTGTAAAAGGTTTCGGGAGACAGATAGACGGTCGGACGGACAGATGGACAAAGCTAGTACATAAGAGAATTTTTTTTTAAAAACCCTAAGAAAACGATAGAAAGAGTGTTACTTTTTTTAATATTAAAATTTCGAAGAACAAATCAAACAAAATCTGTATAGAACGTGAAAAACTAATAAACATTAAAAAAGAATGAAACATTAAAATTAAATAATACTAAGAAATTGAGAGGAAAAAAATAAATTCAAACAACTAACATAAAATTAAATAATAAAATTAAAAAATGAAACAAAAATATATTAACAAAAAAGTAAAAATACAAAACAAAAATATGATAATAAAATTAAACTTAATAATAAAACTAGCAAATAACATACAATTAAAAAAGTAATTTTAAAAATAAGAAAATCACAAAGACGAAACATTCTTAAACACAAACATTAAAAAAATATATAAATAGGAATTTTTTAAAAATAAAATATTAATAAACAACAAAATGTTGATAAAACATAATTAAACAAATAAAATAAATTGTAATTTCTACAAAAAAAAAAAAAAACAAAATTATGACAACAGCATGAACAGAATATGTACTGCACAAATTAAATATGTAAATAACTCAATACAATATGTATTTTCCTGATTATTTAAAAGTGTGTATCACACTTATTTCTTGTGTAGAGTATTCATCAAATGAAATATGTAATAAAATATTACATTTGAAATATGTCCTACTGCAGTACATTAAAACACGTAGAGTACACATTCCGTTTTTCCAGTGTATGCATGTACAAAATAAATAGAAATAAAATACATTATAAATATGTAACACACGTATTTAATAAGTACAACACTAATTCAAATATGCACCATACACATTATTTTGATCAGTTCTTAACACACATTTATTGTGTAGGCTACAAATTTGAGTGTAAGTTACTCATTTAAATATGTAGAATGACATGTAAAAAATGATAAAAATATACACTTTTGTGTTAAAAAAATCTGCACTTTTTTCTCTGGTGTAGTATTCAATTAAACCTTTAAGAGGAAGTATTATATGTATAGATCGGATCACGTTTACCTATTTAATAAAGCGTTGCAGTAGAACTACGTTCCGAAGTAGCACTAGGGTTTATTTGTTATAAAATGAATTATAAAATTACCCAATTCACAGCTTCTGGCCCCATCCTCACTTCGAATAATATAGGAACCATAATAATCATACTAGGAATCGTAAAGTCCATAAAAATACATTTGTCTTTAATTCCCCCTTTCCTACGCCCATGGATTTCCAAAATTTTGATGGGAATGATGGGTCTTATTAGTACTTTCAAAATGATGTATCACACGACCCTATATGATTCGAGATAACGAAGTTATACTTTGTATTCATTCACTGCTATACCATAATAAAAAAATCATAGTAGCCTCATGTTTCAAGAAATCAAAATTGTGTGCAAGTGAAATGTTTATGTTGAGTATATACGATAGGAAATGTATTACTATTCTCTCTAAAAATTCCGTTAGAAAATCAAGTTGTTCGAATGAACACAAAATTTCCAAAAATATTCTCGTTCTAATGGTATAGTTGTAATCTGGTTTGGTTCTCTATAATCTAGATTTTGTTTCTTAAAAATACATATAATAAGTAAACTGTAAAAGTGCTCATGAAAAAACCGCTCAATTTGAGTATAACAAAATCTTCAAATGATAATTAAGAACTGAGTCTCAACGAAATAACTTTACAAATAAGTAATTACAAAACTATATTTATAAAAATTTCATGAAATTAAAATAACAAGTTTTTCACAAAATGTAACTCAAAATACAAATATTATAAAATAAATCGTTGTCTACGAAACCGCACTTTTGTGTTAATTTTTAACAACTTCAAATGGTTAAATTCGAAACATCTTTTGTATGGAAATTTAACTTTTCAAATGGCAAAAACCAACAAAAAAATTAAAAATTCAGTACTTTGTGTTAATTTTTGTAAAAAAATGCTAGACATGATTTTTTTTTAAATTTTATCAGCACTTTTGTCTTATAAACAAATTAGCACTTTTTCCTCTGGTGTGTTCAGTCTAAATATTATCTAATGAAGCTGTCCGTTGTAGCACTACATTTTTTCTATTGAATTAATTTTAAAATTGCCAATCCCTTATGTCCATTGTTCAGTATTCAATTAAAAACTGAATCTAATGTGCATTTTTTAAAATGACTAATTTTACCATCCATGTTTAATTTTGCAAATATTTCATATTTAACAAAAATTTCATATTTTTTATAATAATATTAATAGAAATCAAACTTTTTGTTTTAATTTTTGAAAATGTATATTTATTTTTTAACTTGATCATATCTATTGTTTTCTTCTTTTTTTTTTTTATATATTTTCAAATAAATGAAAGAGCATGTATTTAAAAAAAAAAAAAAATAAATTGTCTATAAATATTGGACGAAATTCAAAGATATATAAAAGTGTTATTGTGATTTAATCTCAAAAACAATATTATATAAATGTAAAAAATAATATTCATTATAACGTAACGTTTGAAAGTTGGAAATAACATTTACTTTGAAAACATAAAGTAACGAATTAAATTACGTTTTAATTTATGCATATTTATAATTTATGTGTATTATTCAATGAAGCAGTGCAGCAGAACTACGCTCTGTTGTAGCACTAGGGCTTTTTCTATTGAAATAAGTTTAATTCTCTTATGTTCATTGGTTTTAGATCTGCTTCTGGTCCTTTTCTGGTCTTCTTGTAATATATTAGCAAAAATAACAATTATATAAGTACCTGAGCGTTACTTATACTTTTAAATTTATTAATTATAATTTAGGTAAACTCGTAACGGAGTATTAGTATTCTAAGGTTGTTATACAAGTAATCAATTTTAAGATATTTTGTGGAATAAATGGAGTACGACTGACTACATTTTTAGTTGCCACAATATAGCGCACAAAATTCTTACAAAAAATCGCAGCAAATATAAGAAAAAACCCGAAGCGATGCAGTAGAACTACGTTTCGTAGTTGTATTAAATTGTTTTTAAAATTAATTTTGAAATAGCTTCACTCAAAGCCACCGGCCAAATCCTCACTTCGTATAATATATTAGGAAACATAAATGTGGAAATTTTTAATCTCTAAGATTTGTTAAATTAATAGCCTGGAACACAAACAAATAATTGCCTTTTTTTTAAATCAAAACATATTTTAGAGCTTTCAACACTTTTCAAAAAAAAATAAGTGTCAAGACTAAAAATTACAAATATTTCATAATATTACGAAAAATCATTTACTAACAGCTTAAAAAAACGAGTTTAACAAAAGCATTCACCACTTTACATTTTAAAAAGGTTTGCATTACTTAAAACAAAAAATGTTACGCACTTCCCCGTAAAGTTTTTTCAAAAGTACGTAAAATTTAATTAGAATTTAGGATTGAAATTTTTATTGAATATATTGAATAACTCTTCAAAAATAAATGTTTGTGTTAAAAATTAAAAAAAAACTTGTTTAACGTTTTTTTAAAACTGAATATTTATCTTCGATTCGTTTTTATCAATTTGTATAGTATTTTTAAAATATATATATATTAATTTTACAATTCTTAGAATTAATTTTTTTTAGAGAATTATAAAAATGTCCAAAACCAAAATCAACTTAAAAATTTTATATTGAAAATAATGAATTTTACTTTAAAGTTTTTTTTGAAGAAATCAAATATAATAATCCAATAGAACTTCCACAATTTCCAATCTTTCTGAATTTTAGTTAGATTTGCAGTGCAAATTCTTAAAGTATTTTCGTTTTTTTTTATTATTTTGAATGTTTTCAAAATATGCAAAGTTTTATGTCTTTTTGATTATGCTTTTATTAAATGTACATTTAATTAAAATCTTAAATATTTTTTTAATTCAGAACTTTTCTTTCGATATAAATATTAAAAATGTCATAAAATTTAAACATTTTTAATAATAATAATTTAGTTAATGTAATTTAATTTAAATCTTAAATATTTTTTAATTCAGAACTTTTCTTTCGATATAAATATTAAAAATGTCATAAAATTTAAACATTTTTAATAATAATAATTTAGTTAATGTAATTATTTATATAAGCTTTCTGCTCTTAAATTTTTAACATACCTTAATATTTAAAAGAAAATCTATTAAAACATTAAGAATAAAAATTGTGTCTTCTAAACTCAAAATCTAATAAAATTGATATTAAAAATAATTTACATTCTTTGTTTCTTTTGATGATAAGTAATCATAATTTTCGTTTTTAAATCTCTGTATATTTATTTTATATTATATTAATTATGTTTATTATCCATTTTTGTTTTGAAATTTAAAAAATATTACAAGACATTATTTGTGAATTTCTTTAAATTTGATATTTATTGAAATAAAAAAAAAATCATTTTTTTATATTAAAAATCATGAAATTAATGAGTATTTTTTGAATTTTTTTTAACATTTTTAAAAGATAAGAATTTAATATTTTTAAATGTTGATTATAAATATAAAAATAAATCAGTTTTTTTTCAAAATCAATATTTATTTCTGAACATTTTATAGATTTAATATTTTCGAAAATATTTGTTTTTAACTTTTCGAATTAAAAGAAGAATTTTCTCAAAGGTGCAAAATCGTGTTCTTATTACCTTGTTTTATTATACCACTTTAAAATTTATAAAAAAAAAACATTTAAAAAATAAAACTAAAATAAGAATGTTTATCTTCTTAGATAATCCAAAAACTTACAAAAATCTTCCATCGTATTTATGTTTATGATATGTATATATAAATATGGTTTTTTAGACTATTTGTTTAATAAATATAATGAAACATTTAGTTTTATTATTTTTATAAATAAAAAATGTTCTAGAAAATGCTTCATAAATTGAAAAATATATAGAGAAGTGTTTATTATATTATGATTTAATCTTAGAAAATACTATTAAGAAATACATTTTTGTTTTAACTTTTATTTCTAAATTAAAAAGAGATGTAATACCATAACTTTAAGGGGTGTTAATATTATATTATATTATATTATATTATA
>JXPG01024453.1:474-14087 GCA_001015175.1 Megaselia abdita
ATTTTGATAAAAATATGCGAAAAAACCGAAAACAAAACAAATTAAAGTTTTGTTTTAAAATTATAGGAAATCTGTTTACATTTTCACTTTTTATACATTTATTTTGTTAATTTTCTGTACATTTTATCAGAAAATCTGAAAAACAAAAATATGTTAAAGTTTTGTTTATAAATTACAGAAAAAATGTAGATGTTTTCACTTTTACAGCGTTTTCCTTACTGATTTCTTGAATTTAAATTTCAGAAAACTGTAAGTCTTTGTTTATCAAATTTCTGTTTAATAATTGCATAAGAAATGCAAAACTTTTCGTTTTTTCTACAAAATAATGTTTGTTATCATATAATTTAGCAGAAAAACTGAATTCTTGATTATGCAAGATTTTGATTTATCGTATACAGAAACACATATATTTTTTTCTCTGGGTGTACCGAAGGCTGGTAAAGTGGACCACTCTAAGGCCAAGGACTATAGACCAACCAGCCTTTCGTCATTTCTTCGCTCAACCGATATCGCCAAGTCAACACGGGTACTTAAAGAGGAAATCGATGGAAACAGCCTTACACAAAGTTGATCGAAAGTTCTATGGAACACATAGAACATGTCGAAGGGCTGTTGACAATGTCCTTCCTTGGCTACTTGTAATAAATTGGCTACTTACAATGTGGTTCTCTTGTCATCTGGCTTATTCAGGACAACCATCAGTGATAAGCTTCAGTTCGCACTTAAGAAGCTGCAGACATGGACAGCAAAATGTGGGCTGGAGGCCAACCCGGATAAGACTGAGCTGGTCTTGTTTACTCGAAAGCTAAGAATCCAGAACTTTGTCCCTCTCAAACTGGGAAACTCGAATATTCTGACAGAATATAACATTAAAATCGGAAAAGTAGACTGCTCTAGTAGTGATCGATTTTACAAGATAATATTATAATTCCCTCTATATAAGAATTAAAGGACAGTGTCCTTTAGGTGACTTCACTTGGAAACAACATTTGGTAGATCAAATGCAAACATTTTAGGCCAAATTGGACTCCAAGAAGGTTAAGGCAATATGGAACCCCATTGATCCAAAACAGACAAAAACGCTGCTAGTATACAATAGAGAAACAGTCAGGAAGATCATCTTTGCTTCCACTGGAATGACGAAAGGCATGCCAGGAGGTTTGGTATTGTACCAGCTCCTAAGTGTCCAGGGTGTGGACTAGCTGCACAGGAGACTGATACTCATCACCTCTGGTGCCTTTATCATGTACACCTTTAATGATTTGAACAAATGGTTTTCAACTTGGTAGGAATAGGTTTAAAAACGGATTGATTGAATGGATTAAAAACGGTCTCTATGGTCGCTAACATTTGGTGTGGCACACTCATATGCCATTCTCCAACCAAAGCTATATCGCTGGACAACCATTCTAGACATAGCTTGAAGTAACTTTTATATTTCCAACTAAAAGCTGAGTTTTGAAGAAAAATCAGAAGGTAAACGATTCCATTTGTAAATGCCGAATGGTGCCCAGGGTGTAGTTAGATAACCGTTATAGCTCTCAAGCTCAACAGGCCAGAAGCCTCTCTTAACGTTAACTATAGAGAAACACTTACTTAAAACAATTCACCGGAATCCGACGGGGTTTCTGAGAAAGATTCATAAAATCCTTGAATAAAAAAAAATCAACTCGAAAAATGAATCTCCCTTTTAAAAACCCCACAAAAAAAACACACTTTAAATAATAAATAAATATATTAATAAATTAACAATTACTGGTGCAATTTTCTTCGTTATTTCTCTGTTGAACTGCATTGAGGAGAGCGTCCACTAAAGCCTCGTTGTTTAACATCTCGGCATCGTCATTGAATCCTTCGACCACGGCAAGATTTGGTGAGTGTTTTTCCCCTTCCGGTATTTCAACTTCATGAACGGTTTTCATATGCTGCAAATAATAAGATCTCAATGACCAGCTTTTGTTGCACTCTCGGCATCTGTTTTCCTTCCCCACTGTGTGACTGGCTTTATGAAGATTCAGCTTCCTCGCACTTATGAATTTCATATCACAATAACTACAGTTGAATTTAAATTTCGAAGCGATGGTTTCTTCTTCTGAGTGTTTCCCGTCCAAATGAACTTTAGAGTGCACTTTTAAAGTAGAAGAGTTGGTAAAGGAATCGCCGCATAGATCACAGTTGTAGGGTCTTTCTCCAGAATGAGTTCTCATATGAACCTGAAGATTGGAAGCTTGAGCGAAGGACTTGAAGCAGACAACGCATTTGAAAGGCTTCTCGCCTGTATGAGTCCTTTGATGTGTGATTAATGTACTGTGATGGTTGAACCTTTGACCACATTCATCGCACACAAACAACCTCTCTTGCATGTGAGTTCTTTTGTGAGAGTTTAAAAGTCGAATGTCTGAAAATGATTTTTCACAAAGATCGCAGGAATATGGCTTTTCCCCACTATGTGTCCTTTTGTGAATTTTCAAAGCATGAGCTTCAAAATACTTCTTTTTGCATACTGAGCATTCAAAGTTTCGTGTCTTTTTAGTTCCTTTATGGACCTTCGCATGTCTTGTAAGAGAAGCCATTTCCGGAAATCCTTTCCCACAATCATCGCACTTATAAGGCTTGTCTATGAAATGAATTGGAATGTGTCTTTTTAACTGGAACAAAGTGTCAAACAATTTTGAGCATCCTTTACAAAAATACTTAGAGTCTTTGTTTGGCGGTAAATGGGCAGAGATATGGATTTCGAGATCTTTTACATTGTTGAATTTTTGTTCGCAATTCTGGCATTTCGTTTTTGAGTCAGGTGTTTGCGTTGTGTTTTCTGGAAGTTAAGTAAGGATTCTTTCTAATTCTTGAAGATTTCAAATTTATTTGTATGATACATATATTTATCTTCCTAAATAAAATAGTCTAACAGAAAGCATTTGCCAAATTTTGAAAGATATTTTTAAATTGCACCAACGTTTTTTAAAAAGGTTTTGGCTCCAGTAAATAGTTTACAGCCGTGGGGTAAACATGTCTCTATTCTGTATAAGATTTTGAAACTAGATTTTTGGATTTTGTTATGTTTTTATTAGGGTTTTTTTTGAAGAAAAAAAAAAATACCCTTATATACTTGCGTAGGAAAGGAGCAATTAAAGTAAAATGTGGATAACTTTGTTATCTCGAATCATAAAGGGTCGTGTGATACACCATTTTGAAGGTACTAATAAGACCAATCGAGCAGCTGTGCATAATCCATGTTATAGCCAGGTTTTACAACATTAGCCTCATATGCGCTCATGCCCCCACTTAAGACAAGGACAATGAAGTCAAGAAAATCTTCTACGAACAACTTGAGTAGTTTTATGGAAGCATTCTTGTATTAGGAGACTTCAACGCGAAAGTGGAAAACGAGGACATCTAAATCACACAACTAGCCAAAGGTGACTCAAAGCTCTAGCCGTCAGTTTTTTGAGTGAGAATTGTTTTTATTTCCATTAATTTGAATTGGTTGGTAGGTGATTTTCTTCCTGAGTATTTGTTGGGTTCCCAACCACAAATTTGTGGTTGGGAAGAGAATTGTTTTGTTGAGTAATTATTTTTGAGTGAATATTTTTTTAAGTAAGATTTTCTTGAGTGCTTTTTTTAGTCAGTATTTTCTTGAGTGAGTATTTTTTGTATGAGAATTTTATGAGTGAGTTTTTTTTCGGGTGTTTGTTTGAGAGTGTGTTTGATTGAGTGTTACTCGACTGAGTGAGTGATATATTGGTTGTTTGGCTTTTTGGATGGATCTGAAAGTATTGAGTTTTTATTCTTGAAATAAAGTTTTTGAGAATAAACTGGTCGCGCAATATAAAAGTGTCCGAGCTTTAGCCAACTGCAGTTTAAAAATGCAATTCATCCAAAATGACTAAGATTGCAACACAAAGAGAGAACGACTGCCTGAGTTGAGCCGATGTTAGACCGTCAAGATTTTGTGGCTGGCTCCAAATGTTTGTTGGCCTTTGTTGAAATGTGTTTTTTTAAAATAAAAGTGAAGGTTTACACACGATATGTTTCAAAAAATCAGGGATGTTAGATTGGCTACATTAAAAACATCTCAGTAATCAAATCAAAACGTTTGCAGTTTAAGAAATAAGGTTGAGATGTGTTGGGTTTTCTGAAGGTATTTAAGTTTTCTGAATTCATCGTGAAACTATGGAATATTGTCACTGCATTGTTCATTGAACATGTATTATTGTGAAATTGGTTTAACAAAACAGAAAAATTGACGAGCAGCGTATGAAATTTGGCTTGCTTCGGTCTTTGATTGCTATTCAAAACAAACCTTAGAAAAACATTACTACTGTTGAACCCGAACCAGCTTTCGAGTGCTCAACAAGCCTGTTATAAGCGGAAGTCAACGGAGAAAGTACTGAAAGTATGATCTTGGATTAAACATATCCTAACTAGTAGATTAGTGGCTGAAGAAGTAGCAGGATCTTCATTTGAGACTGTCTGTCTGTTCAAAATGGAGTAATGTCACCTCTATTGTGGCTTCCAGTAAGTTGAGGAGACCCTAACTAAATTGAAATAATTGAGATAAAAACCTAATGTAGAAGCTAGAAGGGAAAAGGTACTTATTGCATGGTGCAAGTGTAACAAATGCCTGGATAAGAAGTGCGAACTTAAACCTCATAAAGCTAAATTGATCCACAAAGCAGTGGTTAGACCAATTCGTTGTTATGGTCTCTACCCGGATGGTATTTGAGGAGGCTCTGAAAATCACATTAAATATTATTCCACTGAACCTACGCCTAAAGTAACTTGCGTTTAAGAGTACTTCTAGGTATATGTTCCACGTAATCAGGGATGGGGAACTGGAGATTTATACTAACGGTTCAAAAACTTCGTAAGGTAACGTTATTGGTGTCTACTCTGTAGAACTACACATGAAAAATCAATGAAAATTAATTACGCCTGCCTGTGTTTCAAGCAGAGCTGTTGGCTTTAAAAGTAGGAGGTGAATGTATTTTGTATAGGAATGTCACATGTATGGAGATTTAATTTTACATTGATTTTCAAGTAGCGAACAAGGCTCTGACTAATCAAGTAGCCAACTCTAAGTTAGTTAAGGAATGCATTAAGGTTATCTGTATGGTGGCAAGACCATTTCAATTTAAATACTAACTTATGGGAATTGGAGTTATCATTGTTCAGAGAAGCTATAAAAGGTTGGCTAGTAGGAGAAGAAAAGATATCTCTTTGGGTTTTGGGTGTTACTTTTCTGAGTGATGATAGACTGAGAATTTAAAGACAATCTCACCTGTTTTTTCGTGAACATTTTGAGGCGTAGTACCATGTACGGGACTGTAGTATTACGAGTTTTTCTCTTGAATCTTGGAAGCTGAGATAACTGGTCGTTTTGTGATTTCTACGGAGTTTTTCTTGTATAAAATTAAAAATCAATAGATCAAATAGTAACTTAATAATTAATCAGTGGTTCCATTTAGAGAACAATTAAATAAGAGTGTATTTTGTTCGGGAAAGTTGATATTTACACATATTAAATTAAAGGTGACCATGTGATGATTCGTTTAAATAGGTTCCAGACTTCCCTGAATAGTTGACACCAACCAAGCACGTGTCACTATTATTCAAGGGACTATCTCAAATGTATATTTTTCTGGAATGTATATATTTCAAGCGAATGAACATATCATTCGGAGAGTTTATTTTGAAAAGTACACTTTTGGGAGATTTCCTGGACATTCACGGATTTTGTATACGAAAATTTTAGTAAGTACGTTTTCCTTTGACTATTAACATTTTTTAGGGCAACAGCTGTAGACTGACCGAGCTGGAGGAAGACGATTGGTAGATTTTGAATCGACAGAGGGAGCGGTTCGTTAAATCATCATATTTTGAATCATATCTCATCCACATATTTTAATAAAAATCTATTTTTCTGTGATAAGAATCTACTTGAATATTTGAGTGGACATATTAAGTAAATTTTTGGATTCATTTTTCAGTATTTTTTATTTACTATATTTAAAGCGTAATTCTTGAGCCATTTTTGCACTCATATTTAAATAATACTTTTTTCGTCAAATCATACTTTTTTTTGTGACTTTTCGAGTGTCTTTGGAATAACTTTCTACGAAATTTTGTTAGTTAGTCACTGAAGCCTCAAGCCACAGATTCAACCTTTATTTTAGAATAGTTTGCTACCACAATTTTAATTAAGAAAAACACATTTTAATAATATTTTGTCATCATTAAAAAAAAGTTTACACTCGAAGTATACATGAAATATATGCAAAAGCTCTTTTCGAATATGTAGCAAATAGACTATTTCGAATTCTTTCTTATATTTCTTACTCTTCATAAAAATAAAGATGGACAAAAAACGTTTGAAGAATTATTATGTATTTTTAAAATTTATAGACCACTTTCATATAAAAGAGCAATATTGATGGAAGTGAACCACACCTAATGATTAAGATTTTGTTAGGATTCTGGAAAAAAACCTATTTCAATTGAATTTTGGAGGTGTTTGGAGGAAAAATGTGAATGCAATTTTTAACATAGTTATTAAATGTATTCAAGAATTAAGAGAACTTCAAGTTTTTACACTTGGTATTTTGAGGAATTTTCAAAAACAATTGTAAAATATCGCAAAATCAAAAGATTTAAAACAAAAATTAAATTTTGAAACCAAAATTCAGACTCACCATCACCACTTCTATTTTGACCATGTCTCTTCATATGCTCATCAAGCTCTGGTTCCCCGGAAAACCTATGATAACAGACACTACAACTGAAGAAGTTCGAGGAAGAGTGTTCTTCCATATGTTTCCTGTAAAAGTCCTTGCTTGAAAAGGTTCTCCTGCAAGTTTCACAATTTAAACTGATGTTTTTATTCTTCCCACAAACTTTAGTATCTTCAATTTTACTGTCCCCTTCTTCATCAATATAGTCGACATCATTCAAGTCATCGATTTCTTCTGAAGGATGTCCATCTCCGTCCGACTCGATATCGATGACTTCCTGTGTATTTTGCTCATGATCACTTTCGTTATCACTGATCAAACCAAAATCGACCAAGATGTCCTGATCACATATTGAATTCTCTGGGATATCAAAGGGAAGATGGACATCCTTTTCATCAACGTCTTGATCTTGAATTTCTTCTCGAGCGCTCTTGAACTCCCTAAGAAACTTATCAGCGGCTTGGACTTGTTGCCTAAAGGAATTGCAGTTATTGAGCATTGTGAGACAATCTGCACAAATGTTCTGAGGATAAGAATCATCCTTTGTAAATCTAACAGTGGTAAAAGTAAAAATCAACTCATCCACAGTTTCAGTGTCAAAGATGCTCGTGAGATTGTTTTGCTGAGCACAACAACATCTACACATTGCCTCAAACAATCTAGTTATTTTCTCCTTCTCAACATTATTCGGCTTCAACTGTTCGTCCAATTGAGACGACATTTTCTCGATTTCATTTAACAATATTTTTTGTTAAAACGAATTGTTTACGTTCACAGCTGTAAGAATGGAATTCAGAGTGTAATAGTCGAACCGATTAAATATCGAATAGATATGTCAGCCGACTGAAATTTTGACAGGCGATGGTTAGCCGGGGGTTAATATGTTATGTCCAACAACATTTTAAGAATTAAACAAAAAATCTAAAATGACTTGAAAATTACAGGTGACTTGAAGTTTTCATTGCAGTCTTGAGTTTCTGATATTAAAAACTGCTTATTTCGGGCTAATCTAAACTTGTTCTCGGATTTGATATGATGTCAGTTTTTTTCGTGCAGTCAAGACAGCTGTTCTGACCAAAACAGGGTGACAAAATAACCAAATAAAAAATAGTTCCATAAAAATACAATGAATTTCATAAGAAAATTAAACTTTCCGCATTTAAAAAGGAAGTTTTCGCTTAGGACGACTCCTATACCTTCTGTGAAAGTGACACCATTTGGATATTTCTTACTGGTAATGAACAACTGTCATTGAAGCAATTTCAAGAATATGTCCAATTTAGGCTGCTCCGGTTACAGCGTTTGGCTTAGGATGTTGGCAAGTGCAACGGAAAGCTTGGAAGGAAGAGTTGATAAGAAAACTCCAAGAGACTACAAGAGCCGATCCAATAGTGGATCCGGAAAACTTTGCAGAACTTCCTGAATACAGACCGGTGAGAGTAAGAGGAGAATTCATCCACGACAAGGAACTTTACTTGGGACCAAGAGCTTTAATCAGACCTGACGGAGTGGAGTCTCAAAGTGGACTTTTCTCCCAGAGAGACGGCGGAAGTGGCTTCTTGGTCATTACTCCTTTCAAATTGGACAATACTAAAGAAGTGATTCTGGTGAATCGAGGTTGGGTTCCAAAGTCAAAGCTTCAGCCAGAGAAAAGACTTGCTGGTCAAGTAGAAGGGGAAATCGAACTTACCGGAGTGATAAGGAAAGGGGAACCTCGGCCACAATTCACTCCTGATCACAAAGGAAACATCTACTTGTACAGAGATCTGGATAAGATGTGCAAGGAAACCGACAGTGAACCTATTTTCATCGACGCATCCCATCTTAGCACGGTTTCCAAAACAGGGGACTCCCCTATAGGTGGACAAACTAGAGTCACTCTTCGCAATGAACATTTGTCCTACATTATCACTTGGTTCAGTTTATCAGGAGCGACTGCGTTCCTTTGGTACAAAAGGATATACAAAGGAATTTCCACCTGGTAGTTTTTTTTTATTATTTGTATTGTTGTTAGAACTTTTAAAATAAAGGATGGTTAATTATTATCTTTTGAGAATTTATTGATGTGTTTTTTAAATACTAAACATGTTGTTTAGGACTTTCAAATTTTTAATGGTATCTCAAAAGTGAAAATTAAATTAATTTTACAACCATTTTTATAGTGTTCTTTTTTTCTTTCAAAACCTTCTCAATACTTTTTTTTAAACTGAAATATTATTTGATTGTATTTAAAAAAAAAATAGGTTTTCAGCTTATTTTCTAGAAAAAAAATCAGATTTAAGTTGATACCAAGTCTCTAGATTATCGAGAAGTTTTTTGAAAAGTCCATTTACCATACAAACCTAACTAACAATGTCTTCCCTTGCTCAACACCATGGAAACCTTCAAACAATAATTAATCTCAAAATAAGTTTAATCAATATACAAAAATTACTGCCGAGTTTATAATTTAAAGAAATCAGAAAATGCCACGAAAAAAGCCAACTACAAAGCTTGATATTATCGGGAGCCTCGATATAAGGCCGGAGGATGCTGTTCCTGATTATTTTGAGTCCAAGAATCAGGAAAAGTTTTGTATAAGTGAATCCATTGGAGACGCCGCTGCTGAAGATAATATTGATCTTCTCGTAATTCAAAATTCTAGAGAGCACTTTAAAATGCTTCAGCTTCAGAACGAAATGGCCGAGAACTCGAAGGTTCAACATTTTGTGAACAAACAACGGGTCAAAGAAATAACCAAAGCTGAGCAAGAACTTAGACAACAATTCATAGATTGTAACGTCTTCATAAAAGATTGTGAAAAGAAAAAAACTGAAACTTTGAAGAAAATTGAGGAAGAGAAAAACGTTCATTCAGTTCTTGAGTGCAAAATCCAGAACTTAACAGACAGTATCAAGTTGTTGGAAGAATTCAAAGGCGTGATTGCAGAAGCTGTTAACAAGTTGGAGCCATATGAGGCGGTTATAGAGGAAGTCGTTGGAAAATCTGATGTTTTGAAATCTGTACAGGACTGCATGCTACGATGTGATGCCATAGGTATTGTATTTGATTATAGTGTAAATTTAATTTAAATTAGTTTTTCAAATGAGAGAGAGAATTGATCGAGGCGAGAGTGAATGAATTAAAGGCTTGAGTTAGTTGATAAAAGTGTGACCGAATGGATTAAGGCGTGAGTGGAGGTGAGTGCGAATAAAAAGAGGAATGCTTTAGCCAGTGTATTAGAGCTTTATAGAGGAAATGAAGGCTTCAGAATGTCCTTGTACCCAAAGAATTATCAAACTAAATTTACAATATTTCACCAGAACTAAAGTTGTTGAGAAAGAGTCTAGGGATTTGATCGCCGCTTGACTGTCTATACAGATAGTTAAAGAGGATCCTGTCAGTATCAACAGATTGTCCTTTGCTAGCTCTAGTAAAGCCTGAACGACCTGCTGAAGTTAGAGTCCTATATTATAGTCCGCATCCCAGCCATTCCCTCTTTTGGAGCCATCCGTAAAGACCTTTCAATCATATCCTTGGAAAGGATCATCACTGTTCAAAAACGCTCTATTAGGTAATACAAGCGATTACATTGAGAATTTTAGAGTGTCCATATGGCTTCTCCCATTGTCCTATCGATGTTTTCCTCATTGCTTCTGTTATGCCGATACTGTCACTCCGAAGCTTTTTCTATCCAATTTCCTACAGTTAATCTTTGCAAAGGTTGCTGTCCACCGTAGGACGGCCGCTAACCACCGCGCGAGGAGGTCTGTTAACCCCAGAAAACATTACTTTGTCCATTCCTCCAGTGGTTTCAGTGCCAACTTTACCAACTCATCCACTAATTACTGCGGGAACGAGTCCTAACCACATAGTCCGCATACGCTACCACCTGAACTCTATGTTCTTCAACAGTCAGCAGAACTTCGTTGGTTGATGTGGTGGACTGCAATTGAGGTTGTCGTTGACTACCAACAGCCATTAAAGAGGAGATGGCCCTGCTCCTTGTGGGGTTCCTCTGTTACATACATAACTTCCTCCAATATAAGGATTGATGACTCTGGTACCCAGCATGGATGATATCCAGTTACAAACTAGACTTCCTGCACCAGTCTTCTCTAATGCGCGTACAATAGCTTCTATTGTTACTTTATTGAAAGCCCACTCTGGAAGCAGGCTGCCAGAGCTATAATATCCTATCTGATATGACTCTTTACGTACACGTCCAAAATCCGCTCCAGTGCCTTAAGAACGAAAGAGGATAGGCGTAAAAACAACCTTTACATGGTTCCATTAGATGAAATCCATATAGCTAAAATAATATTATGAGTAATACATCTCCTTAAAATAATTGTAAGATGTGGGTCAAACTGCAGCATTTTTGGGTATATGCCATTCACACCTTTATAAGGTTCAAAAGAGTTATCCCTAGTAATAAAATCAGCACAAAAAGAGTCATTAGTACCCATCCGTACAACCTGGAAGGTGAGTTGAAGTTGAAAGCTAAATATCAATGATTTCTTCAATTGATTGGACCCATCTACCGTCGGCCAGTTGTAGATGCGTAGGTGGCGGAGAGTAGGTTTTCGAAAGGATCTTCCGTAGTCTCACCACAGCTTTGGTAGATTAAATATCTTCACAGAATTATATCTATTTCTTGATCTTGCCCTCCTGTAGAGCCTTATTGTAGTCGTTTACCAGACTCTTGTAGACACTTCAGTTGCCATCTTTATAATGTTTCCTGAAATGACACCTTACGTCGAGTTTCTGCAAGTGTTACAAGAAGCTTTGAATGCAACGTCCAATGCCTTTGTTAGCCCCTCCACAACATGATCAATATTTGACTCAGTGAGATGACGTTTAATCTTACCTTTACCTTTCGTAGCTTACAACCTATGGTTGGTTTTCGCTTGCTTCACTTACTCCATTCTTGTCTATCCGCAGTCTATCCATGTTGTTTTACACCGCAGTGTCGTCAAATCGTTTTCCACCGCGTCAAGCCAGCGCAGGCGAGGTTTTCCTCTTTTTCTTCTACCACCATCAGGAAAGGAGAATAGACATCTGTCTTTCTCGGATTTTTATAGGGGATCTACTCACCCTCCTTAAGGGCTATATCGAGAAGAATGAACCTATAATCAAAGAAGGAGTCCTCTTCCGCAACCCTCCAGTTTGCAGACAAGCTAATCGTTTGTATTAAAGTAAATGAAACAAGAGTATCTTCCAAAAGACTTCCTTAATGTTTGAAGTTTAGAATCGGAATGAATTTTTTATTCAAGAAATATATCAGAAGTTATGACAAAGATTACTAAAGAAACTGAAACTAGAAATGAACAAAAGTATAATAAACTTCAGGCATATGTCCACACTCTACATTGATTCTACATTAATGTAATCAAAAAGTAACTCACCTCTTCGGAACATCCTGGTTCAAAGCCCGGATGATGGTAGTTTTCATCTCGCGGAACTCCTTGTTCCTATCATCCACAGATAGAGGGATGTTACCGTAAGCCTTCGGCATAGCAGGTGTTCCCGTAGATGGAGGACTTCCAGTTTGACATCATTACAGGGACTGGTCTTTTTACCAACGGCAGTCTTAAGGAATTCCACCAGGCCTTGAGAATCGCAGCTGATCAGCTATTGTATCCTCTGAAGCGCTCCTAGGAAAAGAAAATAAATCGAACCAACACAAATAATTCTAAAAACTCTAAGAAACTTGACTTTTATATCTGTTGTTAAGCAGAAACTTATAAACATTTAAAACAATATAAATATATATTTGGTGCGAAAGTTTCAAATAATATAGAATCGAGAATAACAATAATTGAGAGCAAAAATAATTTCTTACAAAAAATAATATTAAAAAAAAAATAAACTAAAATATATATATATCAAATAAAAGGGAAATTCCGTTTGATTTTCGAGATGAAATTTTACTTTTTTATTCATTTTTCTTCAGTCATTTAACTCTTTTTTTTATAAATATTTAGAGCATTTAAAATTTAATTTTCAAAATAAAATGTTCCTTTAAAAAAAAATCTTTTTTACTAATATTACGAAAATTTAGTTTCACTTTCGAAATGAAATGTTCCTTTTACTTTTACTTATTTATTAATTTTAATGTAATTTAATAAAATGTTCCTTTTTCTAAATATTTCTAAAAAAAAAGTTCCATTATCTAGTTCCAAATTATCTTTTTATTTTTGAAATAAAATTATTAAGAAAAACCAAATATTTTATCGATTTTCGGGATTAAATTTGTATTTTTTTCTTTGGTTTGTATTTTTATATAGAATAAAAAAAAATATTTAATAAAAAAAACTTTAAAAAATAAATTAAAAGGAGTAATTAGTTTGATTTTCGAGATGAATTTTCCTTTTACTAATTTTTTTATAGAACTTTTATTTTAAATATTTAGAAAAATGTAAATTTATTAGATTTAAAAAAAAAAGTTGTTCCTTTTACTAATTTTTTAATAGTTTGTAAAAAGAAATTTCAGCTTGATTGTTCCGATGATATGTTCCTAATTTTGTTTACTAATTTTTGAGAACGATTTTTTTAAATATTTAGTAAAACGAATATTTTGTTTGATTTTTGATTTATTAATTTAATTATAGAATTTTTCTTTTAAATTTTTAGAAAAAAAAACACATTTTTTTTAATTTTCGATATTGTTTAATTATTTGTTTACAAATTTTTTAAAGGTTTTTTTTTTTTATTTTTGAAATAAAATATTCCATTTATTATTTATTTTTAAAAATCTTTTTCGATTTTCGAGAAAAAATTTGTGTGTTTTTCTTTTATTTCTATTTAATATATATTTGGATCCTAAGTCTTATTTTGTTTTTGATATAACATCAAACAATTTGTGTTTTAATAATTTAAACTTAAACTTAAAGTTTACTT
>JXPG01024467.1:3084-18418 GCA_001015175.1 Megaselia abdita
GCTACACCTTGAGTCAGCTTTGGCTCGTTGTGTGATTTAGTTTTTTTTTTTTTTAGTTTAAATTTACGTTGCAAAAGGTTTACGGTAGACGGACGGACAAAGCGAGTCATAAGAGTATTTTATTCTTCGAAAAAACCCTAACAGGCTACAAATAGCGAATTTAACTATTTTAAATATTTTGTTGTTGTTAATAGTATTACATTACATTCATTAGCATACCTCAAAATTTATTGACTATTGCTTCTACCAGGCTTCGAACTCTCATCTCTTTTATTACTTTTATACGCTAAGATTTTGGCGTTCACAGGCTAATAATGCAAAAACAAAATCTTGAATGTATTTAAAGTTCAAACCATTTGCAGATATTGTAATTTGAGATTGTGCTTTATTTCTTTTTTTTAAATAAATTTTACAACTTTTAGTTTATTTTACAACTTTAAATTAAAAAATACTGATGCGGTGCAGTAGAACTACGGTAGCACTAGGCTTTTTTAAATTAAATTCATTCAAAAATTGAACCACTCACAGCCTCTGACCCATCCTCAGTTCGCATAAAATATTAAGAACCGTAAAGGTTCATAAGGAATCATAAAGTCTGTAAACACTCATTTTTCTTTAGTTGCCCCTTTCCTACGCCCATGTATTTCCAAAATTGTGATGAGGGCTTTTTATGTACTAAAGTTATGTACTAAAATGTCAATATTTTATAGTCCATTTGACTATTTTTCGCTTCCCTACGCCACTGCATTTAGAAATTCCAAAAAGCAATGATGACGGCTTAAGGGCCTCATCAGTACCTTTAAAACGCGGTATCAAACATGAGAATCAAATAAGATTTTCTTAACTAAAATTTAAAAATACTTAAAATGGAAGCTTCCAGAATTTAACAGCTAGCGCCATCTGATTTCGGCCAATGAAAAGTTTGTACTAGAAAGATGGACCTTTAAAATGAGGTATCCAATGAGGGTATTGAAAAAAAATTCTAAAAATCGTTAAGCGACAAATAAAAACGAATGCATTCAACATGATTTGAACCTATGTCATTTGTATAGTAAAAATAAATGATTTTTCTATTTAAATTTTACTAAAACAATTTGAAATAGTGAAGGAAAATTTACATATATTGGAATGGCGCTATTTTTCTATTTATGTTTTGTAGTTAAATTTACTACTTCAAGTTGTGAAAAAAAATATTTTTTATAGTAAATTTCACTATTTATGCTACTGGTTAAATAGTAAATATTAAATATTAATATTTAGTACGAAAAATTCTCAATTAGTAACTTCTACTACTCCTAGGAAATTTTACTACTCAATAGCTTATGAATTATTTGCTATCATAGAAAAAAAGAAGTTGTAAAATTTACTACTAAAGTAGTCAAAAACCAAACTACATTTCAAGTAGTAAATTTTTGTACTGAAAATAGTAAAGTTGTAGAAAATTTTACTACACACTGAGTAGTAAAATTTACAATTTTAAGTGTAGGTTGGTTTTTGACTACAAAAAGTAGTAAATCTTACTACTTATTTTTTTCAGAGTACTACTAGTAAATTTCAGTACTTAGTTTTACTATTTAGTAGTATGAAATCAAATTCAATCCGTAGTAATTTCTAGAGATATTTTACTCAAGCAATTTTGTAGTGAAATTAACTACTGAAAATAGGAAAAATTACTATACATAGAAGTCAATTGTTTTAATATTAGTAAATTTTACTACAATAATTCTACTTAATTTCGATATTTATTTTTCTGTGGTTTTACTTTATTTATATATTTATTTTATAATTTTAATGTAAGTGAAATTTAGTACAATAATTTCTTACACGTAAATAATCAGTTAATTACATGTTCAATATTTATTATTAATAATTATTTTCGGCTTCTCTTGGGAATTACATGTTTGGTTTTAAGCGGATAATATAATATAAAAGGCAACAATTACAATAATTTACATAAAGATAATTATATTATTTAAAAAAGAATAGTTGGCAAAAATTACTATTATTTTACTTATTCTTTAACAAATTAATCACTTGAATGTTAAAGCTTGAAATGTTTGTAATTAATTGATTAATGACAAACATTTTGCAAACCCTCATTATTATTTTTAATTTTAATATAGACAAACCATAGATGATGTTTTCCTCTTCAGCTGAAGCTGATAGTAATTTTTCCATTCAGCAAGCTCTTTCCTTGAAGCTCTAGCTCTGGTAGGGTGTTTGATTTCAGTGGGAAACATCAGACTACGAAAGTTTTTCTATCTATTATTTGTCTATGATAATATTTACTCTATAATGTTTTTACTATTTAATATATATACATTTATATAAAGAAATTGAGCGTTTTTCAAACTTTCTTCATTTAAAACCAAACCAAAAATTTAAACAGATAATGCTAAAATTTGAATCCATAAATTTACCAAAAAAAATCCACAGATATGTGCGACTGAAGTTAATATAATAATATTGAATACACAAACCTTTTGATAACGAATTGAGTTCAAGAGTTAGTAAAATACCAAACTAATATTTCAAGAAAAACAAAAGTAAGAAAACAGAAATTCCAATTACTTCAAACAATCCAATTCTACTAGTGCAAAGCATTTACCTATTTCCTCAGGATACCAGTCAAACAAAGGATATGTTTACTCCCAAGTCCCATCCATATTCCATACACTATATATACAGATAGAATACACCATAGAAGTATGGAGCCTTTATATTATTTAAACTATTAAAATTATTTTCTGAAGAGTGTAGTTGAGTCGAGTTAAGAAAAGTAGAAGAGGATGGTAGGAATTATACACACATCTTGTTCTTGTTCTCGTTCCCAAAACATTTACATACGAATAATATTTTATAAAATATTTAAATTTATATCTTATCGCTCCGTTGTAGTTTCTATCTTGTGCCTTACTACCTTTAGAGAAATACAAAACTGAAAAAAACGGAAAAAGTGAGCGAAAGTATAAAAGGTAAATACACTTTAGAAAATGAAAAATATTATAGAGCGTAGAGCTAAGTGAATAAAAATAAAGTAAAATAAAAGAATAGAATAGAAATATATACTACATCTATATTTCCAGCCCCAGCCCCAGACTAACATCTTAAGAATGAAAAGGAATATTTTAAGGACTTATTTTTCATACTCATTTCCATTTTCTCATTTCGTTCATTTCCAAGGAAGTAGATTTTTCATTTCACGTTCCTTTTTTCCACAACTTTTCTTCTATATTCACACAAAAAAAATGTAGGTAGTATTTGAATGCTGCCTGGCTGTAGCAGAGAATGCATCAAATCATCATCAAGATAATTTTACTTCCATCTTCAGTCTACTACAATACCGTCCTCCATCTTCCTCTGAAATAACTACAGGAAAGTAGAAATATACTGACTGACGGTTATTGTTGAGAATCTATTTTGTCGAGGTATTAGGTAATTTAGTTTGAATAAAATTTAGGTAAATTTATTCTTGTTAACAGTGGTAGATGGGAAGAATGAATGAAAAGGAACGAAGTTTGTCCAGGAAAAAGACAACAGCAAAAAAAAACACGAAACACAAAATATAATCAATGTAGAACACAATGGATGAACATTCAGTTCATTCACTTTCAAAAGAACTGAGCTGAATATTCGTACCATTGTATAGGATTTCATTCGTTGCTTCGCTACTCCGTTTCTGCCTTCAGCCAAATTGGTTTTAAACAAGAAGGAAATGTATACCACCTTGCTTTTTGTGTATTCCTATCCTATCCTACTCTACTTCACTTCTAGCTCTATCTGGAAATCCTTGAAGACGGTAAAGGATTATTCAAATACTGTTCTTTTACGCTATCTCGGAGAATTTGTTACAACGAAAATTAAGAAGATGCTTCGTTTAACGTTAAGTAGGTCAAAGGGTAAATGTGGTGATAATTTATTGAACGAATATTTCACGCTCTATTTTATTCAGATTGTATTGAATTCGGTGGGCTAAACTAAGCTAGTCAACTGTGACGTATATCACTTGCAATATTGATAACTTTATTGCAAATTCATGCGTATGATTGGATTTTCCCACAACGCACACATCTTCACATGGAAGTAGTTTTACATTTCAAATTTTTGTTCATTTTTATTGAGATTTAAGAATATGTATTAACATTGAAAGCAAATTTTGTTATGTATTGTATTTTACAAGTAAACTTAATGGTCTTTCATTTTCCAAGATTTAAAAATGCATTACTTGTAAATTACACGTAGTTTTACAACGATTACAACGCTATTTACAAGTTATGAATAACTTCCAATTTACAATTGTTAAAAGTTAAATACACGATAAACTATTTACAAGTTAATATTGTAAAATTTAAAATTTACAATTATATATATAACTTGCAATTTACAATTGTTAAATATACGATAAAATATTTTTTACAAGTTTAATTCAAGTAAAATTTCAGAGATACCATAAATTTACAATTATATATAGTTAAGTATAACTTGCAATTTACAATTGTTAAAAGTTAAATATGCCATAAATTATTTACAAGTTAATCTCCTGTGTTCTACGAGCTTATTTCATTTAATAAATAAGTTCATTTGTGAATAAAAAATTATGTTTTCAATTTCCTTCAATTAAATATTTACAATGTGAGTAATTTACAAACATTTTAATAAATTTTGAATTTAATTGTGAATAATTTACAACGTAAGTCACAAGTTAAATATAATGTACAAAATCTAGTATTCAGTTATGAATTAACAAGCTTTCATGTGAAATTTACAAGTTAGTTTTCTCCAATCTACAAGTTTATTACATGTAATTAGTAAGTAAATTTTGAATTAAACAAAATTGTAACAATTTCCCAACCACGTGTAATTTACAATTAAATACAATAAACATTCTACAATTTAACTACGTAAAAACTGCAATTACAAGAAATCTTCAAGGAATTTTAAAGAATATTTATTATTAATACAATTTGAGAGTGAATAAATATTTTACAAGTTAACTTTGTGTAATTTACAATTAAATACAAAAACCTTAAACAAGATAACTACATAAAAACTACAATTACAAGAAATATTCAAGGAAATTTTCAAGAATATTCATTATTGTTACAATTTTAATATTAATAAATATTTTACAAGTTTAGCTTGTGTAATTTACAATTAAATACAAAAACTTTAAACAAGATAACTAAGTAAAAACTACAATTACCAGAAATCTACAAGGAATTTTAAAGAATATTTATTATTGTTATAATTTTAATGTTAATAAATATTTTACAAGTTAACCTTGTGTAATTTACAATTAAATACAATAAACTTTCTACAAGATAATTACATAAAAACTACAATTACTAGTAATTTTAAAGATTATTTATTATTGTCACAATTTGAAAGTTAATAAATATTTTACAACTTAACTTTGTGTAATTTACAATTAAATACAATAAATATTCTACAAGATAACTACGTGAAAACTGCAATTACAAGAAATCTATAAGGACATTTTCAAGAACATTTACAATTTGAAAGTTAATAAATATTTTACAAGTTTATTTCGTGTAATTTACAATTAAATACAATAAACATTCTACAATGTTATTACGTAAAAACTGCAATTACAAGAAATCTACAATGAAATTTTCAAGCTTGTGTAATTTACAATTAAATACAATAAATATTCTACAAGATAACTACGTGAAAACTGCAATTACAAGAAATCTATAAGGACATTTTCAAGAACATTTACAATTTGAAAGTTAATAAATATTTTACAAGTTTATTTCGTGTAATTTACAATTAAATACAATAAACATTCTACAATGTTATTACGTAAAAACTGCAATTACAAGAAATCTACAATGAAATTTTCAAGCTTGTGTAATTTACAATTAAATACAATAAATATTCTACAAGATAACTACGTGAAAACTGCAATTACAAGAAATCTATAAGGACATTTTCAAGAACATTTACAATTTGAAAGTTAATAAATATTTTACAAGTTTATTTCGTGTAATTTACAATTAAATACAATAAACATTCTACAATGTTATTACGTAAAAACTGCAATTACAAGAAATCTACAATGAAATTTTCAAGCTTGTGTAATTTACAATTAAATACAATAAATATTCTACAAGATAACTACGTAAAAACTATTTATTATTGTTACAATTTGAAAGTTAATAAATATTTTACAAGTTAACCTTGTGTAATTTACAATTAAATACAATAAACGTTCTACAAGATAACTACGTAAAAACTACAATTACCAGAAATCTACAAGGAATTTTAAAGAATATTCATTATTGTTACAATTTTAATGTTAATAAATATTTTACAAGTTAATCTCGGGGAATTTAATTACATGTAAATTACATTTACAAGTAAATTACATTTAATAAAAATATAAAATATAAAAACAATCAAATAAAAAACCATTTCATTGTATCAAGGAATGAAAAACAAAGAATAGTTTCCAAAGCGCGATGGATTTTCAATATAGATTTATCAAAAATGATTCGATTGTCCGTCTGTCTGTCCATCTGTCTGCCGTAAACTTTATCCGATACGGACATGTGATACCTTATTTTAAAGGTCTGTCTGACTACTATAAACTTCTATTAACAGAACTCTCATTAGCTTACACCAGATGTCTCTAGCGCTGAAATTCTGGAAGCTTTCATTTAAGGTTTTTTTTAAATTTTAGTTAAGCAAGCTTTATCTGATTATCAAGTTTGATATCGTTTTTTAAAGGTACTGACGAGGACTTCAAACCCTCATTATTACTGTTTTGAATTTCTAAATGCTTAAGCCACTGAAAGCGGAAAACAGTCAAACAAAAAGCTGAAAACCCAACCCAAATTAAAATGCTCGTCTCTTGAGTCAACAATCTAATCCCATTTTCACTATGACTCAACATTCATTCAATTAAAATATCAAATTTCAAACAAATAATATCCCTTCAACCCTATAAAAAGTATTCTAAAAAGCTCACAATAATGAAATATAAAAAACAGAAAACACTTGGCACTTGTCCATAACTTCCGACAATTAATTCGAATTACCCGATAAAAAATATAAAAAGAAATATAAAATTTCATTATACAAAAAAAATAAAATAAAATGCATTTGCCTATAATTTCCGAAAAGACATTAAAATCAAACTTGCTGAACTTACTTCCTAGATCGCTTCCTCCCCCAACAAATAAAAATACAATTTATTTCCTCTCCATTCCACCCCACAAGAATTTCACGCTATTAAATAAAAAGTTCTCCCAAAATACACATAAATCACTACATTGCATAAACTTCGATACTTTTTTCGAATCCAATAAATAAATTTCTTTGTAATTAACCGCCCCAACAGGAAACTTTTGTGGGTTGTAAATTATAAAAAGCGCCCCACTATTTCATTCATTTCAACCCTTTTATTCAGTTTCTTTCCGCATCAAAGAACCCATTTTTCTTCAATTTTTTCTGGTGTGAAAAATTGTCTTTCTCCACAAAGGCAGGGAAGAGAATATGTAAAACTACGACATTGACAACGGCTTTGCTGCTGGAAAAAAAAGCGAGCTATAATAGAAGCAGGAAATTTATATACCACCGAAATGAGGTCATACGCGGAAGATTTGTGTTCTTTAAAATATGCACTCTTGCACACACAACTCAAATTTAACTGCTAATGCAATATACATTTTTAAGGATGGGTTGGTATATAGGTTGGCGTTGGATAACTACTGGTGTGTGGTAGATTCTATTTTATTATAGGAGAAAGGAAGGTGGATTGTGAGCCCTGATAAAATGTCAGGTGCCGGAAATATAGTTGCACTATGAAAGTTGTAGCGTAGCCTCTTGTAAAATTTGAATTTATTTGCATTTGTTCTATTATTTTTCTGGGCTTCAATGTGAGCAGAATATACTTAAGAAAATTTTATTTTTAGTTTGACTTCTCTTTGTAACAAATGAGGAACAAGGATACATTTTTCAAATGTTTGTATTGTATTGTTCGTTTTGGTGAAATCTAAATTCTTAAAAACTAAAGTATTATGATAATGCTTAAAATCTACATATTAAATTTAAATTTTTGTTAAAATTTAAATTTGGTTACGTTATTTTATAAAATTGCGATATTGTAATATTTTTAAAATGTATATTTTGGTAAAATTTACATTTTTTGTAATTTTATAAAATTTACATTTTGGTAAAATCTACATATTTGTAAAATTTTGTCGAAATGTTAATGCTTAAAATGAAAAGTCAGCAATAAAATCATATTTTTTTTACTATTTTTATTTGTAAAATTTAAATATTTGTAATAATTTTGTAAAATCTACATTTTTGCATAGTAAAGTGTTTTTTCTGAGCTCAATTTTATAAAATTAACAAATTTATAGTTCTTGTAAAATTTATTATTCTGTAAAATTTACAAATTATTTTTTTTGTAAAACTTACATATTTGTAATAATTTTGTAAAATCTACATTTTTGCATAGTAAAGTGTTTTTTCTGAGCTCAATTTTATAAAATTAACAAATTTATAGTTCTTGTAAAATTTATTATTCTGTAAAATTTACAAATTATTTTTTTTGTAAAACTTACATATTTGTAATAATTTTGTAAAATCTACATTTTTGCATAGTAAAGTGTTTTTTCTGAGCTCAATTTTATAAAATTAACAAATTTATAGTTCTTGTAAAATTTATTATTCTGTAAAATTTACAAATTATTTTTTTTGTAAAACTTACATATTTGTAATAATTTTGTAAAATCTACATTTTTGCATAGTAAAGTGTTTTTTCTGAGCTCAATTTTATAAAATTAACAAATTTATAGTTCTTGTAAAATTTATTATTCTGTAAAATTTACAAATTATTTTTTTTGTAAAACTTACATATTTGTAATAATTTTGTAAAATCTACATTTTTGCATAGTAAAGTGTTTTTTCTGAGCTCAATTTTATAAAATTAACAAATTTATAGTTCTTGTAAAATTTATTATTCTGTAAAATTTACAAATTATTTTTTTTGTAAAACTTACATATTTGTAATAATTTTGTAAAATCTACATTTTTGCATAGTAAAGTGTTTTTTCTGAGCTCAATTTTATAAAATTAACAAATTTATAGTTCTTGTAAAATTTATTATTCTGTAAAATTTACAAATTATTTTTTTTGTAAAACTTACATATTTGTAATAATTTTGTAAAATCTACATTTTTGCATAGTAAAGTGTTTTTTCTGAGCTCAATTTTATAAAATTAACAAATTTATTATTCTGTAAAATTTACAAACTTATTTTTTTCGTAAAATTTACATATTTGTAAAATCTAAACTAAGTGATTTTTCTAAGCTCAATTTACAAATTTACATTTCTTGTAAAATTTACATATTTGTAATTGTAATTCGTGGAATCTGTCTTTCTGCAAAGCTAAGTTTTTAAAAAAAAAAACGTAAAACTTACCTTTTTGTAATTTTATTGTAAATTCTACATTTTTCAAAGCAAAATGGTTTTTCTAAGCTCAATTTTGTAGAATTTACAAATTCACATTTCTTGTAAAATTTACATATTTGCAATTGTAATTTCTTTGTAAAATCTACATTTTTGCAAAGCTTAATTATGGTTATGTTAATGCTAAAAATGAACCGTATTAATTAATTCTAATTTTTCTGCGTTTTTGTGAGATTATCGTTTTTATATAGTTTATGATTTTGTAAAATTGATATATTTTTATAAAACTAATATTTTTCCAAGCTCAATTTTGTAAAATTTACATATTTGTAATTTTATTGTAAAATCTACATTTTTGCAATGCTAAGGGATTTTTCTAAGCTCAATTTTGTAAAATTTAAAATTAACATTTCTTGTAAAATTTACATATTAGTAATTTCTTTGTAAAATCTACATTTTGCAAAGCTTAGTGATTTTGCTAAGCTCAATTTTGTAAAATGTACAAATTTATATTTCTTGTAAAATTTACATATTTATAATTTCTTTGTAAAATCTGTCTTTTTGCAAAGCCAAGCGATTTTTCTAAACTACATTTCGTGAAATTTACAATTCTTGTAAAATTTACATATTTGTAATTTCATTGTAAAGTCTACTTTTTTGCAAAGATAAGTGATTTTTCGAAGCTCAATTTAGAAATTTACATTTCTTGTAAAATTTACATATTTCTAATTTTAATTTCTTTGTGAAATCTGCCTTTCTACAAAGCAATGTTTTCTTAATTTTTTTTTTCGTAAAGCTTACATATTTGTAATTTTATTGTAAAATCTACTTTTTTGCAAAGATAAGTGATTTTTCGAAGCTCAATTTTGGCAAAATTTACAAATTTACATTTCTTGTAAAATTTACATATTTTTTATTGTAGTTTCTTTGTAAAATCTGTCTTTTTGCAAAGCTCAATTATGGTTACGTTAATGCTTAAAATGAACAGTACTAATTTGATTTTGTAAAATTGATATATTTTTATAAAACTAATATTTTCAAGCTCAATTTTGTTAATTTTTGTTAACATTTTATTGTAAAATCTACATTCTTGCATAGCTAAGTGATTTTTCTAAGCTCAATTTTTTAAAATTTACAAACTTATTTTTCTTGTAAAATTTTGAAATTTGTTAAATCTACATTTTTACAAATTAAGTGTTTTTTCTGAGCTCAATTTCATTTCTTGTAAAATTTATGATTTTGTAAAATTTACAAACTTAGTTTTCTTGTAAGCAAAGCAAATTGATCTTTCTAAGCTCTATTTTGTAAAATTTCTTGTAAAATCATTTTTGCAAAGCTAAGTGATTTTTCTAAGCTCAATTTTGTAACATTTACAAGCTTATTTTTCTTGTAAAATTTACAATATTTATAATAGTAATTCCTTTGTAAAATCTGTCTTTTTGCAAAGCTCAATTATGATCATGTTAATGCTTAAAAAAACAGTTTTAATTAGTTCTAATTTTTCTACAATTTTGTGAGATTATAATTTTTATAAAGTTTTTGATTTTGTAAAACTTATACATTTTGTTAAAACTAATATTTTTCCGGGCACAGTTTTGTAAAATTCACAAACTTATTTATTTTTTTTTTTTAAATTTACATATTTTTTATAAAATTAATATTTTTTCAAGCTCAATTATGTAAAATTTGCAAACTTATTTTTCTTGTAAAACCTACATATTTGTAATTTCATTGTAAAATCTACATTTTTGCAAAGCAAATTGTTTTTTCTAAGCTCTATTTTGTAAAATTTACAAATTGACATTTCTTGTAAAACTTACATATTTGTAATTGTAATTTCATTGTAAAATCTACATTCTTGCAAAGCTAAGTAGTTTTTCTAAGCTCAATTTTGTAACATTTACAAGCTTCTTATTCTTGTAAAATTTACAATATTTATAATTGTAATTTCTTTGTAAAATCTACATTTTTGAAAAGTTCAATTATGCTAATGTTACTGCTTAAAACGAACAGTTATCAAACAATTACAACCTCCTCCAATTCATATTTTTTACTGACGATACTTTACTAACTAGTGTCTCGTTATTTCATTGTTCATTGCTCGTCCTTATTTCCTATTGTTCAATTGAAACGAACATCAAATTTACCTTCAAAATAAAACTGAAAACTTAAACAAAAGTCCTAACGTTTCACCACAAACTTCATGATGCAATTTATATGATGTGCTTCGTTCTGTCATAGAAATATGACGCTTTCCCACGTTATATACGAAATTCAAAATAACATTGCAATCAACTAGATAATGTTAGCAGTTAACACACCGTTCAAGAACAATCATTTCTACACAATGCGATTTCGTGATTCGTGCCCCACCGCCATAATAACCGAACTAAAACAAGGGTAAAAACTATTATCCTTAAGTGGTAACAAAGTATAGTAGCTAGCTTTTGTGTTATTTATTTGTTCAAGTACTCGAAACAAAATGATAAGTACTCGTGTGAGGGAATGTTATATATTTTCCATGATTTTTTATTAAAATGACATTTCCATGAGAGCTTTTCCTTTTCACATATATATATATATATACAAGAAGCAACTTCTACTCTTTTTCACGCTTGATAAAAAATTACGACGAAATAAAAATGTGGAGAAAGAACACAAAAATAAACTCACTAGAGAATTCTTTCTATCCTGGGGTATCCTGCGAAGGGAAAGGAAGGGAAAGGAAGCATTTATTCAGGAGCGGAAACCGTGTGTGTGTCATAAATGGATAATGGTTTACGCGATATTAGGCATTCAATTTAGGGAAATTTATATTTTTTGAATAAATGAAACCCTTATATTCTTCCATTCCGTAAAAGGAAACACTTTGTAACTACTTTTTTAGTAACAAATTACGATTGCAAGAGGGGGTAATTGCTATTCTGAATGTAGTTGTCATTTTCATTTCTCTCTTTGATTACTCTGTCACAATATTTCCTTTGTGTATTCAAAATTATTTTGATTTTAAAATGTTTCTGATTCTGACAGTGACAGCTTTGGATCATTTCAATGGAATCAAGGTCGGATTTTATTTAATCAGCCGTAACAAATTCATTGCTTATATTTGAAATTAATGGTTTTACAATAAGTATAATTTTAGAATATTTGTAATTAAATTGAAATTATTTTAATTTGAAAAAATATATATATATTGTTTAATTTTGATACTATTATTTAAATAATAATATTAATGTAATCTTAAAAATTGTTTCTCTCAAGAGACATTTATTTTTCCTACTTTTTAATTGGTAATCTTAAATTGACTTTAAATTAAAGTTAAATTAAAGAAAATTTATTGACTTTTGAAAAATTACAATTTTATTTTCAAAAGTTTCTTGCTTCAATATACAATTACAATTTATGTAGTAAATTTTACTATATTTAATAATAAGTAATATTTTCTATAAATAGATAAATTTACTATAAAAATTATTTATTAAAATTACAAAAATTTTACTACTAAGTAGTTAAAGTTTTAGTAACGATTTCGACTTAGTAAGATTTTCTATTAATTGTAAAAATTATTTTCTAGTAAAATTTACAACTAAATAGTCAAAATTACTACTGAAGAAATAGCTTAAATCTTTAAATTGTATTGAAAATATTAGTAAAGATTTCATTTAGTAAACATTGCTAATCCATAAATAGCTAAAATTACTATTTTTTAGTAAATATTACTGAGCAAAATTTTCGCTTTTCGTTCAAATCCTGATGGTGATAGTTTTTTTTTTCGTTTAACTATAATAGTAATAACATTTTCATATATGTAGTAAATTTTACTAACAGTTAAGATCCCACCATCATAATTTTTGTTCAGTCATGAGTTCAAACCCAGACAGTGTCTTTTTGTGTAGTAAAATGTACATCTAAATAGATGGTAAATTATATTAGCATTTTCGCTCCAGTTGAAATTAGCATTTGACATACGTTTTTACGATTTTGAATTTTTGTATTGAACAATGTATTCAATTTTATTTCAAAGTTATGGTTAAGGGTTCGAGTCAGGATTAGCTACGGAATTAATTATAATTAAAACAAAATTAACTTCCTTAGCTTAGATAAGATCTATATAATGTGATGGTTTTCTGAACAGTTTTATCTCTCGAATTTCAAATATATATTTAGATTTTTCCCAAATCCCCCATTTTCCCACAATTAATCAAATTCATGTTAAGATTACGTATGTAATTAGAAATGTTTTTAATTAATTGATTAATTAAAAATATTTTGCCAACCCTGGTTTGAGTTCAAAGCCTACCACAAACGTTACTTTTCCTGTCGAGTTAAACAAATGTAAAATGTTAATAACTTAATAAAATTTTAAAAAAAACACAAAATTCCTTTAAAAATGAGTTACTATTTTGAGTAGTAAAATTTACTATTTTTTAGTAAAGTAGTAAAACTTACTAAAATTTTAATATTTTAAATGTAGTAGATTTTTAGTGAAATTTACTAATTATGTTTTTTCTGTGTAGCCTTAAATTGATTAGATAACATTGTGTCCTATGAAGCATAGATAAGAGTTTCAAATCCTTTAAGAAAAATATATATATGGTTTAAAAGTAGACAAACCATAGATATGTGAACATTTGGAATATTTTAGTCGAAGCACCCTGTTCAAGCTTTTTCTTGCTCTGGTAGGGTGTTTGGTTTCAGTGGAAAATATCAGCTTCTGAAAGCTTTAGAAAAATAAAAAAGCATGTTATTAACATATAAAATCTGACATGACCTGAACTAAAACATTACAAAAGTTTATTCTTCAAAAAAAGAAGAATACATTATTTCCTATTTATACAAAGACCATTATAATTAGAAGATTGACAAACAATATATCTTCAGAAGTTCAAAATAATGTTTCAAGAATTCTTTTAAACTTCTTAAAGAATACTTTAAAAAATAAGAACTCTGATTTCTTTTAAAAGATGTATTACAGATTTAATGTTTCTCAAAGAATTATTTTCAAATAATTTAGAAATCTGAAAATGTTCTTAACTTAAAGGAGCATTAAAAGAACTCTTTTAGACAACTTCAGCGCGAATAAAGTACTCTTAAAGTAGCTTTTCAAAGAAATAATACTTCTCTTGAACTATTTCTTTCTTTGAAAAGTCTTCTTTTAGAAGTCTTAAAGCCTCCGAAAGGTTTCCTATCTATTATTTGACTCGTGTGATGGAAATGGGAACTTCGAAATTTTACAACTTATTTCTCTCAGTGTTACTTCTCACATTTTTCTCATTTAAAAAGTCATCTAGAAGAAGATGTATTAAAGAAATATAATTGTTTTCTGTCAACTCTCTCTAGATCACTTTAAGAATATAGCAACAGAATTCTATTAGATTACTTCGTACGTTCAAAATAATGTTTCAAGTAATCTTTTACACTTTAGAATACTTAAAAAGAAATAAGAATTCTTTAAGAACTTTGATTTCTTATAAAAGACGTATTATAGATTTCTTAAAGATAGGAAGAACGATTCAATTTTCTCAAAGAATTCTTTCAAAAGAATTTATAAATCTTTCTTAATTTTTTTTTAAAAAGAACTTTTTTAAACAACTGCATCGCGAAGAAATAATACTTCTCTTAGATTATTTCTTTCTTTGAAAAGAATTCTTCTANATAAAAGACGTATTATAGATTTCTTAAAGATAGGAAGAACGATTCAATTTTCTCAAAGAATTCTTTCAAAAGAATTTATAAATCTTTCTTAATTTTTTTTTAAAAAGAACTTTTTTAAACAACTGCATCGCGAAGAAATAATACTTCTCTTAGATTATTTCTTTCTTTGAAAAGAATTCTTCTAGACGTCTTTAAGAAAGGAAATGGTTGTCTATTGCTTAAATAAAATTTAAACTT
>JXPG01024475.1:8521-21902 GCA_001015175.1 Megaselia abdita
AAAGAAATAAACCCTTCCAAAAAAATGGGAACAGTTTCAGATACCTGAAGATATTAACAATAAGAACAGATATTTTGAAGAAGACTTTAACATCAGAATTTGAAGGTAGAAAGCACAGAAAAAAGTGTATATTTTTCTTATCTGATACAAACAAATAAACAACTAACGATGAGAATAGTTATAAGCTCAACTTTATTTCAAGACCTTTAAATCACCCTTTTCCAGAGAAACCTATATAAATTCAAAATTATTAAGTTTGCTCTTTAAATCGCCAGGTTTAACCGACTTTGACATTCAATACACCACAGAACAGTACTGAAGCGCTTATTTTACACTGCTCCTCAATGAGATAGAAGCTCTCTTCATCTATGGTGAAGTTTATGGAAGTTCAGAACATCAAATTACCTTGTATTGTTAACAGTTTTCAAAGCTCTGATTTAATTCAAAAACTTTACATTGATCAATTTCTGAAAAAAGAAACAAATTAAAAATAATTAAAGACATAACCCCATCCTAAAAAAATTGTAAATCCCAAATGGGAACAGTTTCAGAAACCTGAAGATATTTACAACAGTTATTCATTTTCGAAAAATTTCTCAACGGTAACATTTCACGATTGAAAGCACAGACATATTTTTCTGAGAGATACACAAAAAAAGTGATGAGAAGTCCCACAGACAACATGTTCCCCAAACCCCAAAAAAACAAAAACTGTTAACATTTTTAATTAAAAATATTATAATATAAATAACCAGTGAATTAAAAACATAAAGCACCAGAAATTATCATAATTTATATTGAATATGCTTCGGGATCTGATCCTACCGTAGACCAATAACACAGCTAACCACCCCCTCCATTCACCACTTTGACCACTTTTATATGACCAATAACCATATTTTTCCGAATATGCATATGTTTTCATTGCGCTCATTTATTTCATGAATGATGAGGAAAGGGTATTAATTGGTGGTAAGTGGATAATGATAATTTTTGTTGTTGCCTTTTTTGCTTGATGAGTTTTTGGTGCTGGAATTTATTTTGTAGGCTTGTAAGTTCCTATTTTTAATTACTTTTGTTTTTGATTCATTCAAATTATTTTTTCGATTTTTGTCTTTAGATTTTTTATTAAAATGTGAAGGTTTTTAGCTCATCAGAGATGAATTTAGAGGATTATTTTTTATAAATTCAGTCAAAATATTTTTCATTTACTTCTGCTGCGAGTTTTACGAATGCAAATTTAAAAATACGATAAATCTTTGCCTTTAAAAATTCAAAGATTTTTAGCTCGTATTGAATCTTGAAACTTTTATGGACTTTTTCTATAATTTAAGAGCGTCAGTTGGAAATTCAATCAAACAAAATATAATTCCTTCACTTCTGTTGCGAGTTATACGAATGGCAATTTTGTATTATAATTCATGTTTGCACGAAAATATACTAAGCTCGTTCAGACCTTACTAAAATTAGAGACTTTAATGATTACCTAAATTGATTCTAAAATTAAAAACCGTCCGTTGCGAATTGAATAAACCCAAATATGTAAAGGAAATATTCCGTTGCGAGTTATACGATTTAAAATTTAGTATTATAATTAATATTTGCACTTGAATATACGAAGATCCATATTGAATGTAGATCCTTTAAGTAACTACTTAAGCTTTTCTATAGTGTAAAACCGTAATTGAGAATAGAACAAACCCAAATATATCTCTTTTTACTTCTGTTGCGAGTTATACTGATGAAAATCTAGTATTACAATTAATCTTTGTCCTTAAGAATACGAAGCTCTTCAGACCTTATTGAGTTAAGAGACTTTTTCAGAGTATTTCAAAGAGAGATCGTCAGTTGCGAATCGAACAAACCCAAACATATTTAGTTCACTTCTGTTGCGAGTTATACAAATGATAATTTAGTATTACAATTAATCTTTGTCCTTAAGAAATAGAAGCTCCTCAGATCTTATTGAGAATGAAAATACTTTTATGGAGTATTTCAAAGAGAGATCGTCTGTTGTAAATTAAACAAACCCAAATATATTTCCTTTAGTTCTGTTGCGAGTTATACGAATGACAATTTAGTATTCCAATTAATCATTTCCTTTAAAAATACAAAGATCCTTAACCCTTATTGAATGCAAACCCTTTAAGTAAGTACTTAAACTTTTTCTAAAGTATAAAACCATCAGTTTCGAATCGAACAAACCCAAACATATCTTCTTAATTCCCATTGCGAGTTATACGAATGAAAATGTAGTATTATCTATAATATTTAACCCAAGTAAAAATTCATTGATCAAAAAACTCATAAATGTCAATCGAAACCAATTCCATTACCCTCTTGATTCCTCTATTCATATAAAAGTGAAAAGTGCACATTCCTTATCCACCCACATTCCCACTTCAATTAGTGTAAGTAAACTCTTATCGACGGATATGTCATAACATCAAAATATCATCACATCAAACGAAAGAGTATGGTCTTCAATTATTAAACCGTATCCACCATGAGTATCCTGAACAATAGCTCAATTTAATATGAATATCCTTGGTGTAAAACACAAGTCCTCCACTCTTTTTTTTTTTTTGTACAAGCTTTTAATTAATTAAGTTTTGCTTGTTCTTGATGGGAAGGTTGGGAACGCTCGACCACGACCAGAATAGAACCGTACAGAATAGCAGAGCACAGTTGAGCACAGCACAGAAAAAGGAACACAAGTTGTTGGTATGAAAATGTCATTCCAAGTCAAATAAAAATATAAACCAACAGTCATCGTGTGGAGGAGTTCAGTTGAAATGAAAATATAATATATAAATATCCTTTCACAGTGCTTGCATGTTTATTAGTTAGAAAGAAAATTCTCTCTCCATTCAATTATTCCAATTATTTTTTTCCTCCGTTTTTTTTTTTTGTTCATTCAAGTCATAATTTCCCAAATACCGGAAGTGTTTTTCCATTGTTCCCTTTCTTGATTTGCGTCCAAGAAACGGAGTCATTAAATATTCACTGCTTTACACATGTTGTGAGACCGAATCAGGTCGATTGTGTGGCATATTGGTGTTAACAACTCCTTATAAAGTATTCTAATCGTAATAAAGTAAACTAATCGTAATCATGATATCCTTTTCTTGCCATATAAAACCAACAACAAGTATTAATGTTTCTTTGTTTTCTTTTACTTACAGATATGTCAAAGAAATGAACGCCCAGGGGGGCTCCTCAAGGGCTCCAGCCTTAGGGGGCCAATTATCTCCACCCGGGGCTTTTTCATCATCATCGTCATCATCAACTCGATTTCATCAGCAGCAGCAACAGCAGCATCATCAACAAAGTTATTACCAAGAAAACAGCAGTATATTCAACAATATCGATTGTCACACAAACAGTTTAGATAATTTGAAAAATTCCTTTGGGCCCAACTCAGATTTTACTTACTTGTCACCTAGCGGAATTGATAACCCTAGTGAATTCAACGGAAATATGGTAGCAGCCACTGGAACACCCGCCATGGATAGTATGGGATTCAATTCACAGGTTGGTATTCTTGATTTCATGATGACTTTTGATTTAATTGGGTCTTTGACTAGAGAGTAAGAGAGACAACTATATCAAAGAAGAGCTTTAATTTTAACTTAAACTTTTGTTTGGTTTAGGTGTGATTATTAGCCAACATTAAAAAACCACATTACGAATTATGGTCATAAACATCTTTATTCTTAAAAACAATGACTACAACCAATCAAAAAGTGTCAAAAATTGTCACACGTCTTTATTGGCTATAGAGGGATATGGATTAAATACTACAAGCACTCTAAGCAAGGTACCTTGACTTTTGTCTTGAGTTCTAATCCGAGCAAAAGACAGAAGATCAGAAGTATTGAAAGCCGATGCTTGATTCTATTTTACAATCTTAATACTTACTCTTAAGGCTTCCTTCCAATGTCCTTCCATTTTGAAATCTTCCCAATGAATTCATAATAATGTTCAAACTCAAAACGAATAGCTCTTTAATTCCAAATGTCTTTTGCAAGACCACTTCCAATTTCTTTGCATTTCGTAATCTTCAAAATGTAGCTCTTTAGAAAGAATTCATAATTGGGATTCAAACTCAAAACAAATAACTCTTAAATTCCCAAGTCTTTCGTAAGACCATTTCTTCAATATTTACTCTTAAGACTTCCTTCCAATGTCCGTCCATTTCGAAATCTTCCCAATATATACTTAAGCATTCAAGTCAGTTCCAAATCAGGAAGCAGAGAGTTGTCCATCCTTTCACCTGAAATCTTTCCAATTTAGCTCTTTAGGAAAAATTCATAATATGGATTCGAACTCAGAATAATTAACTCTATAATTGCAGATACTTTTGGCAAAACCATACTTACTCTTAAGGATTCAAGTCTTGCCAGTTCAAGGCAAGAAAGCAATGAGTTGTCCGTCCTTGCATTTGGAAATATTTTCCTTTGAACATTACAAATCAATCAACCCCTATTCGCTTCTAATTAATGGAATCAAAAGTCCATTATTCATCTGTATCTACAATGAGCTATTAAATAATCTCTCAATCCCATCAAAGGATGCAAATGATAATCCTCATCTAAATGCTACCGGCAACCAAAGCTCCAATCAAAAAATGCCACAAATCAAAGACCAATTCCATAAAAATAAAACATAAACCAATAAAAGCTATAAAACCTTTTACATGACTAAATCCGATTTTTATAGCCAATTTAACTAATTTATAATTCAAAGTCATTAGTAAAAATTTAATCTTAATCTTTCATTTAAAATGTCATAAGCAAACGCAGAAGTATCAACGAAACGAGTTGATTTTAACAGCTCTATTTTAAATTAATTCCATTTTATGTGTAAATTTTAATATTTATAAAAATCGGTGTTGTTGGTTCATCGAAAAAATATTATTTATTTTATTAAACATTGTGACTTATCTTTTCAGCAGCAACAGCAGATGTCTATGCATCATCATAGCAATAATGGGATGCATCATGGAATGGGCGGAATGGGAAATATGGCTGGACAGCATCAGCAGCAGCAACAAAATCATCAATATATGAATGGATTTGGTAACGGAAACAGTAGTGGTGGTGTTGGTATGATGGGAAATGGTGGTGGGGTCGGCATCAGCAGCAGTATCAGCAACAACAACAACATCAACAATAATAACAATAGTATGAACGGTATGAATAATATGAGTGGTATGAGGATGATGCCTGGTAATAATATGGGACACAATTCAGTTGGAATGCAAATGAATCCAATGGGCCATATGAATACTGGCGGTGCTATGGGAAGCTATAATTCATCAAGACATCACCATGTGAGTATTATTTTAAATGTAATTTGTCCATATATATACAACATTACACGCGCCATACATTTGATTTGATGAAAATACAGTTTATCCTCTTCATATTACATTGTATGATGGATATAAACGACCGACAACAACCACCACCACCAACGCTTATGTTAATTAAAAAATTACAATAAGGTTTTTTGCGGTACTGTACTGACATTCAGAGAAATTTTTTGGTTCCCCAGGAATTTATGTTGGTTATTTAAGTATCATTGAAAGATACAGAACAAAAAAGAGGAAAGTATTGATAGTAGTTATCGTCTCAAGCTCGTAAGAGATGCTTTTATTGAGGCACACACTCAGCTGATCCTAGAATTCAGGATTCTACAAATGCAATCAAGGGCCATAATTATCTGAAGGGTTATAGCCTTAGGTCTTGCAAACGTCGTTCCAAGTTTTAAATTTCAGAGAAGGTTTAATTTTGTCCTTAATTATTTTTTAGGAGACCCAAGCATTTAACGCTATTCAGTGCTTGTATATATCAAACATAAAACCATTCATTATTCTTCTGATTTTTTTCAAGCCCGTTCTGATTGGCTGAAGGTTATCAATGGATACATTACCTATCGCGTCTTGCACATAGCTTTTCAATTGTCCATTTTTTAACTGTTTCTCCTGGATAGAAACTATTTAAGTAAAAGTAAAGACTACCTTTTTCTACCGAACTCTTTTGAAACATCGAGCTCAGGTTCTTTTACTCCATCTCCAGGATATAATATATTAATTCCGTAGTACTCACTATTTATGAGTCTTGTTCTTAGTCATGTCTTAGTAATCTACATCTCCTGACCAAATACCCCCAATATTTAAAAGCCAGACATAAAACCTTAATACTCCAAAGCTTATTGCCAAAAAATCTCCTACAGTGCAACAGTAAAATAACCATAGTCTCATTTTAATTTTATAAATGAATATATAATTCAATAATTTCATTATATCCGTGATGATCTCTACGGTTAGCATGTAACAGTAACCACACTAAATGACACTCTTAATAATTTATGACAACTGTGTTATAAAATATTTTTTGATTAATTAACAACCAATCCCTTTTCCATATAGTGTCTGCCTGTCAGTTCTTTTAGTTACAATGTATATTACATGTTTACAGATGTCACCTATGAACCAAATGCAGAATATGGTTGGAATGGCCTCGATGACTAATGGTGGTAATGGTGGGCATATGGGACACCAAATCAACAATATTAATCCTATGGCTAAGATGCAAGGCATGGCGAACGCCGGTTACTCAAATCGGCGAATGCAGCCCTATCCAAATGCTCAAATGGCCCCGTCAAAGAGAGTAACGCAAGCGAACGGCATTTATTCTCAGAATGTTCCTCCGTCTCATCATCCTGGCCAAATGCAGTATCCGCATCAGAGCCATCCCTCGCATCACAACCCTCACATACAACAACAAACCCATCCATCGCAACAACCAAATGGAGTACCAGTTCCTATGCAGCCAGGTTATGGCCGTGGCAATTCTATGCAAAATCCTTATAGTCGTAGTGGATTACAAATGATGGGACGACAACAAACAACTCCGCCATACGGAAGCAATGCTCAACAGTTCTATTCCAATGGGGGTAACATCCCAGCGCCTGGTGGCAACATGGGCATGGGAGGAATGGGTGGATGCACGCCAAACAACGGATATCAAAATACTCAAGGGTAAGTTGTCTTCAGTTATAGTTAAAGCCTAAACTAATTTCTTGACAAATCTTCACAGCTTTCAACAATCAATGAATTACCAACACAGCCCAGTACCAGGGAATCCGACACCACCATTAACACCCGCCTGTTCAGTACCATATGTTAGTCCAAACCCAGATGTTAAACCCAAAATGAACGATAGTGAGTTCTCAAGCTTGACTAATTATTCTAATCATTGAAACTTGAATGTGCTTTTCTTTCAGATGAGGAAATGCGTTTGACTTTCCCAGTGAGGGATGGAATTATTCTACAGCCATTCCGACTTCTTCACAATCTTTCAGTCAGCAACCATGTATTTCACTTGAAACCTAACGTCTACAACACTTTGATGGGAAGGTGGGTTTTTATAACAGGCTTCTTGAAGAGAATGATTTTATATTGAATTTTGTCTTAATTAGGCCCGATCTGGAGTTACAGCTGAAATGCTTCCATCAGGAGGACCGACAAATGGGTACTAATTGGCCAAATACAGTTACTGTATCTGCGAATGCAACTCCTCTTGTGATCGAGCGTACGGAAGATGGTCAAGCTTTAAGACCTCTGTACTTGAAACAAATCTGTCTACTTGGACGTAATACCTTGCAATTGACCGCCAGCTCTTGTTGTTGTGTAAGTATTTTGTTTGGTTTTAGGTGTTTAGTTTATTCAAGTAACCTTGGTCATAAGTTTGACGTCATTGTCATGTAATATTGACGTTATTGATGAAGTCGTAGAAAGTACGGTCACTTGAATTGATTTTTTTTAAATTATGTAATGAGATTGTCGATTGTTGACGTAAGAATCTTGTGATACAGACGTTCCTATCACGCAATATTGACGTAATTACACAGTAAATCTGACGAAGTCATTGACAAGATCGAAAATGTAGCTTGATGAGCTAAGAATTTCTTGATACAGACGTTCATGTAATGTAATATTGACTTAGTTTCTCAGTAAAAGTGATGAAACCATTGAAAAGTAAGAATATTTGGATTGATTCTGATGTTTTATTAATTATAAAATTAGCTTGTCAGCGTTTGATATAAGAATCTCTTGATATAGACGTTCCTGTCATGTAATATTGACTTAGTTTCTCAGTAAAAGTGATGAAGTCATTGAAAAGTAAGAATATTTTGATTGATTCAGACATTTTATTAATTATGCAATGAACTTGTCAATTTTTGACGTAAGAATCCATTGATACAGACGTTCCTGTCATTAACATAATTCTCAGTAAATCTGAAGAAGTCATTGACAAGTCCGAAAATGTATCTTCATGAGCTAAGAATCCTTTGATACAGACGTTCCTGTAACNTCGAAAATGTATCTTCATGAGCTAAGAATCTCTTGATACAGACGTTCCTGTCATGTAATATTAACATAATTTATCAGTAAATTGACCTTGTCAATTTTTGACTTAAGAATCCTTTGATACAGACGTTCCTGTAACGTAGTATTAACATAATTTCCCAGTAATTGTGACTAAGTCATCGACCATGTAGCTTGATTCTGACAACTTATCAATTATGCAATGATCTTGTCAATTTTAAACATAAGAATCTCGTGANGTCAATCTTTGACTTAAGAATCCTTTGATACAGACGTTCCTGTAACGTAGTATTAACATAATTTCCCAGTAATTGTGACTAAGTCATCGACCATGTAGCTTGATTCTGACAACTTATCAATTATGCAATGATCTTGTCAATTTTAAACATAAGAATCTCGTGATCTTATATATATCATTACGACGCTAATCGGACTTGTGACTATTTGGTTGCTTGGAAAGGAATCTTTTTTATATTTGATTAGGCAACTCTTTTGGACAAAGAATCCAGAAGAATGCGTGAGCTCGAGCTATGAAGTTATCTGAACAGACCGATTCTATCATGTAAAGGCTGAACGCTTTGGCCACCATTTATATCATATCGTTTACTCCAATATCATTTCTTAGGCAATATAAACCTACCATTGCTAATATAATCAATACCTCAAACTAACTTGCAATTGTATTCACCCACAGTCCCATTTATTCGTTCTACAACTGGTCCATCGACCATCAGTGCGACAAGTCCTGGAAACTCTTCACAAACGCAATTTATTAACTGTTGAACAGAGCGTATCGAAGATAAAACAATTTTTCCGAATGGGTACAGCTGGCAATGTTCCACCAAATTCTGAAAACACAGATCAACACCAATCACCACAAGTTGTACAAATATCTCTTAAGTGTCGTATTAGAAACAATCGAATAAGATTCCCCGCACGTGGTATGGATTGCAAACACATCCAATGTTTCGATCTGGAAAACTATCTCATGTTGAACTGTGAACGTGGCAGTTGGAGATGTCCCGAATGCGAGTGAGTATATTTTATATTATAATTGAGCCAAATTTGAAATTGTTGTGTAATCCTTTCCCACAGCACACCTGCTTTAACGGAGAGACTTGAAATCGATCAGTATATGTGGGCCATACTTAATAACCTAAGAAACTCGGACGCTGAGGAAGTGACCATGGACTCGCAGGCCAATTGGAAGGAGGTGAAATCGTTACTGAGCGATAAATTGGACATTAAACAAGAACCCATGCACGGTTTCAAGGATGACGGATTGAATATCAAGATGGAGAAGTGTGATGAAATCTCTAAGGTTATGTCACCAGGTTCAACAGCATTACCCACATGGGATAACAATTCGCAGGCGATGAGTCCTTATATGGGTTATGATATGAATTCAATAGCGAATGGCAATATGATTGGCCAAAGGTAGGTTCCGGTACCTGTTTGTGGTGTCCTTTAGTTGTACTTATTTCGTTTTTTTCTTTCTTTTATCGTTTGTTTGTTTATTTAGTGGTATGAATAACATGAGAAATTCATTTGATAATTTCAACAGCAATGAACAAAATGATTCATCGTCTGGCGGAGGTGGCAACAGTGCAAACGATTCTTTGGCCCAACTAAGTGAAACAGTTAATTCATTGGATCCATTGACCGCTATCGAGAAATCTCTCAATGATCAGGTGGGTTAACTTTGTAATTTTTGTATAATGTCTGTCCGTCTGTTGTCTTTAGATTCATAATTAGTGTATGAATTTTGAACTAACAACAAAATGTTTCCCTTGCAGATGCCTCACACCCCTCACACACCCCATACACCGAATCCACACACTCCTAGCGGATGTGGTACATCAACTAGTCATCCATTAACACCAGGTGGACCGCCGAGTGTTAATTCACCGCATAATGAATCTTCATCGAATAACTTCAATAGCAGTAACGGTGTTGGAAATTCATCTCAGAGTTCGTCACAATCAAATACACCTTCGAAAACACCCAACGGCAATACCAACAACAGTGGCAATAATGGCAACAACAACGCAAACACCAGAGAATCAAACAGTGAACAACTTATCAATTCTTTGATTGGGTCTGCTGAAGTTCTATTGAACGACAGCGATCTCAATTCGGATCTAAATTTCGATGCAGCTAGTGGAATTGATGGGGACCAGGATGTAAGTATTCAAATTTTGTATTGATGTTGAAATGAGGTTGGGTTTAAGAGGAGTGTTAGGATTCTTATGCCACTGCGAAAAATGAACATCTCAAAAAGTATCTTAATAAGAATGGAAGCTCTCATTAGTTTCTTGTAAGGTTTGTAAGATATCGTCCAATTCAGGAGGTTCTTTTTAAAATAAAAAGTCTATCCCGAAGATATTATCATTTATTGGCACTTATTTCAATTGATTTACGTATTTGTTTCTTCTTCTTTTTTGACTATAGTTTGTTCTAAAGTCTTACTCGTTTCGACAACTAAGGCTTTAATAATAGGAGGTCTCAATTTTCTGAGGAATATTTTTTGAAGTTGAATTTCAAATTTTTGTTAAAAAATTATTATATAATCAACAAAATAAAATAAATTTAAAAAAATGCCAAATAATAACATATTATCGTTTATCAAATAATTAAAAAAAAAAATATTCTCATTGTTTAGCCCATTTTTAGTTTCGACAACTAAGGCTTTAATAATAGGAGGNTTAGGGGCTTAAGGCTTTAATAATAGGAGGTCTCAATTTTCTGAGGAATATTTTTTGAAGTTGAATTTCAAATTTTTGTTAAAAAATTATTATATAATCAACAAAATAAAATAAATTTAAAAAAATGCCAAATAATAACATATTATCGTTTATCAAATAATTAAAAAAAAAAATATTCTCATTGTTTAGCCCATTTTTAGTTTCGACAACTAAGGCTTTAATAATAGGAGGTCTTAATTTTCTTAGGAATCTTTTTTGAAGTTGAATTTCAAAGAAAACATTTCAAGAAATTCCATTATATTTTTTGATTTTTTTCTTTTTCATATTTTCCTAAACTTCAAGTGAGGAAAGAAAATCTTAAAAAAAAATAACTAACTTAAACAAAACCAGAATATTTTCAGAAGAACTTTTAAAAATCTAGGGTTCATAGTTTAAAAGCAATTTAAAATTAAGTTCTAAGCAAATTTTAAATATTTTGATGGGTTGAAATATAAAATAATATAAATAAAACTAATTAATTTTAAATAATGTATTTTTCTGAATAAAAACATTGTTCTGAGAGCTGATCATAAGAAATTAAACTAAACATACATTTTTAGAATATTTATAATTCAAGTTGTTGAATAATATTTGAATTACAACTTTTTAAAATTATAATTATAAAAATTAGTAAAAATTTAATAAAAAACAAAAAACATTTTAAGTTATTTTAAATTCTAAAATATAATTATAAATTTAAATATAATTATAGAAATAATAATTAAGCTGATCAAATGTTATAGGTTCAATTCCTTGAAGATTTTTTTTATTGTAGTTCTTAATTAAGAAGTTCTTGTTAAGAAAAATAAGTTTGCATTTATTTTATTTTAAAATATTATTTTATTTGCAATTATAATAAAATACCCAACAAAATTAAGATGAACTCAAAATAATTTTTAAAAACCTCAGAAGTAAATAATTGTTTTTCTTAAATATTATAATTTATATAAAAATTCTGAAGAAATTGAAAAAAAGGAAATTAAATCACACAACGAACTAAAGGTTACTCAAGGTGTACCATCAATATATTAAGGAAAAGACATGGAAGAAAAATCCTTTCAAAACTAAATTCTGGCGTGTGCTCTGAGGATCGAAGTCAGAATCGTCAGGAAGGCGAGAGCACCAGAACCAACTACATTGAAAAATTCAATTCTTAATCTCAGAATATACTAGTAAAAATATATAAGATATGTCACAATTATTTGTTTCCTCTTAACAATTGAGGAGAATATGATGAACCTAAACATATCTACTATTTCTAAGTCACATGTCTTTCAAATTGTATTTAAATTCACAGGTTCTTATAATTTGGTCCATACATTTTAAAATTAAATGCTTGAAAACTATTCTTTTTTTAATATTCGTGAATACTAATTTTTAAAATATTGCTCTTCATATTTTTTTTTTTATTTTTTTTAGTGTTTTATTTTAAGACTTGAAAAATTAATTCTTGAAAAAACAATTTTAAAAACTACAATTTTAATAAATTCCAACAATTATTATAAAAACATGGATTTTTAACTATATTTCTTTTATATAACTAATATGTCTTTCAAAACTCAAAATGGTATTTTCCCATAAAAAAGCTCTTAAAACTATACATTTTTAAAATAATCTATTTTTACAGTTAAGTTTTAAACAAAATGTGTTTTAAATTTTAAAGCTTATATCTCTGAGCTTAATAAATTCAAATATTTATTATAAAAGCATTTATTCTAAATCATGCATTTCTTTCTAAATTTTAATACAAATTCTTTACAAAGAGAGATAATTTAAAATAATTATATTTTCTTCTTACATTTTCAAAATATATTATTATTATTATTATTATTATTATTATTATTATTATTATTATTTTTATCGTTGTAATTATTATTTTAATACTAAATTCTTTAAAAAGAGAAATAATTTAAAATAATTCTTTTTATTGTTTTACATTTTCAAAATATATTATTTTATTATTATTATTTTTATTATTATTGAGTCTTTTCAAACTGTAAGATTTCAAGTTCTATACCGAAAACTTTTACATTTTAAAACTTATTTCTTAATTAATTGTTTAATAATAAACTTCATTGTTAAATAAAGACTTTAAAATAATTAATTTGTTGTTTCTTATATATAAGTAATATTTAACAAATACAAAATTATCTTTGTCTAAAACTTTTCTTAAAAACAATTCTTAAAAAAGAAAAACTTCATTATTAAATAATAATTATACATGGTAGTTGGTTGGTGT